>JANVCL010000009.1:904549-927372 GCA_026546855.1 Erythroxylum incrassatum
CGTTAGTAATGTAAATCAATAACACTTTATATGAGTTACTTTAGTAAATGTAAAATAATAACACTTTAGAAAAGTTACCATAATAGTGTATTATAATAACATTATGTATAATAACATTATGTATCACAAAACTCACCCAAAATTTGCAACTATTTTTCAGGATAAGAAAAATACCCCGTTAGGCCAATGGGAGTATACCTACATCATTCAAGCGAATGATAGAGGTCGGGATCAGTTCGCATCTGCATTACATTTCTTTAATTTTGCACTAAATTTTGTACTCCGCAACTATTGTATAAATGTGTATTTTGAAATGACTAAAGTGTCTGTTATTGTGAAAAGGGTCCAATTGGCCATATGAGAATTTTGTAAATTCCACTGTACGATTGAAAAGGGCTTATGCCCTATTTGATTATGGTCTTCCACATATGTGTTTATGTTTTCAGTATGGAAAAAATATATATACCAAATTTTGAATGATTGAGTGTTTTAGCACGTCACCCTCGCGGGGCACGAACTCGGATATCACTATCGATGTCGGGTTCGGGTCATTGCGGGAGTGGGGTGCTACAATATTGATAAGAATACCTAAAAAAGTTGTTAAAGATTTAAAATGAATTCACTAAAGTTATTAGTGAGGAGGTATCAGCCCCACAGAGGAGCAGTAACTCATCTACAAAAACAAGTCTAAGAATCCTAATTTCCTTACATTTATGATGAAAGCAAATATGCTTTCACTCTGAATATTATGATTAATTAACTAAGGAATTTTAAGTATAGTGTAAAAAGATATAGAGCTAGCCAAAGACCTTATCCCCTTTGAAAGCTTTTATTGGCTGCTCATCACATAAAACATTCAAAAAGATGGTTTCATTACACTATTAGATTTATAACCTAAACTAAGGTGAAAATCCAAAAGCTTCCAATGCATATTGAATGCAACTCTAGTTGATATATTTGAATGCCTTTTGGAAATCAAACTTTGTGGAACAACATTTTAAACCATTCTTTTTATGTTAATTCTTAAAGAATTCTTTTGCTAGGAGGATATTATCCCTTATATTCCTCCTTTTGATGCAAGGTCCTTAGAAAGGGTTTATTATTATACTTAGAGCATCCTTGAATTTGTTGGTTATCGACTTAAAGATGACTTTATATATTAGGTTATAATACGATATAGGTTTGTACTCAACAAGCTCACTTAAGTTTAGAGTTTTAATAAGCTCACTTAAGTTTAGAGTTTTAGGCACCAAGGTGATGTAAGTTTTATTCAACTTCTTCAATATAAATCCATTTAGAAAGAATTTTAGAACAATTTTTTTTGGTTGATCCTTTACTAAGCTCCAAATTTTTCTAAAAACCCATTAAATACATATGGTTCTGGCCCTTTTTTTAGTTCATAGAAAACTTTTTCAACATCTTCAAGGTTGAAAAGATTTAATAAGTCCCTCACCTTGATCCACAATGATTGTTTAAGAGATGAAAGTTTTGAGTATCTACACAGAAGAACAGTCAGTGGCTTCACTAAGAGATATTTATGGTAATCATGCATTTTTATAAGCAAATCCTCCTACTTCTATATCTGATACCCATATTGGTCTTTAAGAGAAGTTTTCTAATCATAATTTCTTCTTGAGATGATAACATTATAGAAAAACTTATTGTTCATGTCCTTTCCTCAAACCACTAGATCCTTGGCTTTACATAAATGAAGAGTAATGATTGCTAAGGGCTTAAGTCTAAGAGTTGAGAGCTTATTTGTCTAGGATTCCTAGTAACTCATTTATGGGATCAACATCTACATTTAATTGAATTGAAGTGAAGTATATTTAGCCTTTGGAACTTCCATGCTTGTACTAAAGTTCCTGCCTTAGTTTAGGGTTTAAGATCTACTTTAATTACTCAAAGTTACTTATACAATTTAATGCTTCATAGCCTTATATCTCTCTTGCTCTAGCCCTCTTTTTACAACATTTTCAAATCCTAGAGCATTCACCAGTCGTTTTTGAAATTTGAATGTACAATTTTTCTAAATTCTTTATGAAAGATTGTTAATTTCAACTGGAATATGGTCAAAACTTAAAAAAGGTAGAGAAAGAAGCTTTGTTTAAAGGAAATTTGCACTACCAAGTTTGGTTGGCTAGATCTTTATCTTTTTTTCCCTAATTAGCCATTTCCCACTTTGGTTGTTTTTCTATGTGAAGATGTTCCTATTAAAACTTAGGTCTATCAGTTTAAGGGTGTTGATGCATTCCTTTAGCTCTATCTAATTTTTTTTCCTAATTAGCCATTTCCCACCTTGGTTGTTTTTCTATATAAAGAAGTTCCCATTAAAACTTAGGTCTACCTGTCTAGGAGTGTTGATGCATTCCTTTAGCTCCTTAATATGACATCTTGTGATGCTCATTTCCTCTTTAGCTTCTATGGGATAAAAGTGGTGTTGAAGTCTTCTAGCAAGATCTAAGGATCAGATAGTCCATATCCCTCTCATAATAGCTTATTCCATAAATGGATTCTATGAAATTCTAGGTTAGCAGCATAAGCAAATGTAATGTAGATCTCCCTTCTATCAAGAATAATTTATATATTATCAGATATATGTTGATATGTGGAGGCTATAAGTGAAGCCTTAACTTTGGAAATAACAAAAACAACTATAATATGGTTATAGAAATGGTGAGCATGGATGGTAATAAAAGATCAACTTCATTTTAGAAACTAATGCTTATTATTACATGAATATGAATTGAATTTAGTCTCTAGTAAACTAATAATAAAAGGATTTGTATTTTTCAGAAAAATCATAAAGTACCTTTTATTTTTAGGATAATTCAACCCATTTACATTCCTTATAATGATAGACATTAAGAACGAATATGATTGGTATACAAAACCTTGATCTTTCCCTTCCTTCTAGATATTCTCAAGTTTTAAATGAATTCTATTTCACTTTATTGGGGATCATCAGAACTAAGAGTTGCATCAATATCAAATAAATACACAATAAGATTTGATGTTGTGGTGTTAATACAACAACCAATAATAAAGCGAACATAAAATTAAAAAGGAATAAATAAAATTAATGATCCCCTCACTCACTAACTTAGAGAGAGCCTACAAACAAATGGAAAATATGTACATTCTTATTCATCCTCTTTCTATTCAACTAAATAGGTGACCTCTTTAATCGAGACATGAAACTTTTCCTTCTTCAATAGGGAATTATGATTCATACATCAACCTCGACTAGCTTATTGGATGCCTATATCCTTAAAGCTTATGAAATCTTGCTTCACATGCTTATATCCTTAAACCTATTAATCATCACATTATAGGTAATCACATTAGGGTAAATAGGTATTCCCATCTTTTGCCAACCTGTCCCATGTCTCCTCCCTCTCAGCATATTCCCATTGTCTAAAAAACCTATAAATTATCACATTATAACACTCTACATCAATTGCCACACCTCTCACCAACATTTCATCAAACACCCCTAACACATTCTCTATACACCTACTTTTCACCATCCTATTAATGAAAGTACTATAACTATAAACATTAGGTCTCAAATCTTTGTCCCACAACCACCTCAACAATCCTTTTACCTTACTAAATGATTCTGTAAGTTTTGAGATGTACCCATATTTTCAAAATAACTCAAAAACAATTTAGTCCTTCCCTAATGATTACACACAAAAGATATTAATCAAACTATGAAATGAGCAACTGCCTGGCCGTCTCCTTCACTGCCTGTGTCCTTACTGTCACAAAGGTTTTCTTCGGACTCGAACTTCCACCGCAAGTCGCCCCCGCCTTCATGTGACAATCCCGCTTAGGTCCGCTTAAGCAAGATTCAGTCTTCTTATGTGAATGTCGCCAAACAATTCTGTTAGCTCTCGAATACCTCACGTGCACACAAGTGTTTAAGTGTTTCCCTCACACACAAAAAGAACGCGAGTGTAATAAAGTAAAGAAAGCAACACGAGATTTTTAAATGAAGCTGAAGCTACCTCTTTCATTAACTCTTAACAAAATGTTAACAAAAGACACGAGTATCTCCTCCTCGAAGCACCCAAAGAACTCCCTACTCGAAGCCTTTACAATGAGAACTTTCCCCCAAAAGCTCTCTCCTTTGAGTGATTTCTCTCCAAGAGTGAATACTGAATAGGTCTCAACACTAATGAGCTATTTATAGGCTCTTCCAGATGACTAAGAATCCTAGTAGAACTCTACTAGCAAAGATCACAATCTTATCCTTTCTTATCTTATAGGATTAAGTTACATCACATTTAAAAGATTATACCCTATCTAGGAAAGATTATCCTTATCCACGAAGATCTCCTCTATCTTCAAATGATCCTTCCCCTTGATCTTCATCTCTTAAAGATGATGTTCATCCACTTGTGATCTTATCCGCCACGTCATTATGTGCCACATCATCCACAATTGCCACGTCACTGCTGATTTGTCTTCACCACAACCTATCCGCATATAAGTCCATCAATGCACGTCTATGGATAAGTCCATCTTCTATGATCAAGCTCACTCATGGTGTGGTCTCATCGCTCCATGACTAAGTACAAGTCACAAACCGAGTTAGCATAAAACCTCGCACAGTTCACATACCTTCGACCTATCTCGCAAAAGTCAAGTGCTTAAGTGCCTCACCACGCTCGTATGCCTTTGCGTATCCTCGCGGGGTCTTACATACCTTTGCGCCTTCTCGCGCACCCTCGAGTCTCGTATGACTTAGTTTTCCAACTTCGCACGGCCTCGCAACCGAATCTCACGTCTCGTCGAAGATTTCCGCCAATGCGCGCCTACGCGTGCCCATACGTATTAAATCGCGCCTACTCTCGAGATCTACGTCGATACTTCTCGCATCCCTCGCCTACTTTGCAAGTTCCTTGAGTTTTGCTTGCCTACTTGCAAGACTTTACCTTGTTCTCTCGTCAACACGCCTTTCTCGTGCCGACTTGTGTGCCAAGCATTGGTCAAGGCTCGTCAACACTCGCCAACACTTGCACGATCCCGCAGTCTAGACTTAGGAGTCTAATACCTACCACTTAAGTCATTGTCGCTTTCGCCTGCGCTTTTGTTACCGCTTAGAACCGTCAAAGATTATATATGTTTCGTATGCTTAGTTTAAGGATTTGAGAGAATTGATTTGAAAAAATCAGATGAGTGAGTTGGAAAATTAAGTTAGGAAAGTCAGGTGGGATCAATTAAGGTAGGTCCAATTTTTGAGTCAGAAAATTGGTACATGCGACATGTTTAGGCTATGTCAATATGTTTTAATAGATCCACGTGGCTTAATATTGGCACATCACAACTTCTATTAATTTTTAATGAAATTCAATTGTTGAAGATTTTTTTCTTAAATGTAAAATAAGAGGAACTTTTTTTTTCCAAGAATCCTAAAGTACAAGGATTATTTCAAAGTTTCAAGTAAGGGGAGTGTTTTATCTTTTACCCAAAAAAACAAAAAAAGGTAAAGAATTTTAATTATGAAGAGTTTTGAGTGCTTGTTTGGTTAAGCTTTTGGAAGGTAAAAAAGTATTTTTTTTACTGCAAAAGCTATTTTTAAAAAAATGAGCGTTTGATCGTAAAATCCAAAAGTACTTTTTTAATAGAAATAACTTTTTCAGAAACTAAAATACAACATTTTAAGAAGTTCAAATTTGAAGCTTTAAAAAAAAACACTTGTTCAGTAAATTTTTAGATTAACTAACGAACATATTTTTTAGTCTTTTTTGCTCTTATGTTTTACACCTAATTTTCATAACATCTATAAACTCATTTTAACGATTATTTTGAGAATTATATAATATTATTTAACTTTTTTATATATTTAAATATTTATTTTTGATATTAATTTATTTATATTATAATTCATATAAAATATTTAGCTAAGTATATCTTTATTTATGTTTAATACGGTTTAAAATTATATAATAATTAATATACGGTAATTTGATCAATAAAAGGTGTATAAGTTAGCCCGAGCATACAGGTTTGGTATCGATTTCAGCAATTGCCCGGCCTTCTCTTCCTCTTCTCTTTTTCTCTGGTCCGGTAAGTTATATTACTATCTCGAGAAAATCTCTCTTCGATACTGTCTTGGCACAACTTGATAATCGTTTAGGTTTTCTTCTCTTTTGGTTCTGGGTGGAATTTGATTTTGATTTACAGTTCCAGAGGTGAAATAATAATTTAATTAAAATGGCATCGGCAATGGTGGAGGATACTAGCTTTGAAGACGACCAGTTTTCGTCTATGACTACTGACGACATTGTTTTGGCTTCTCGCCTCCTTGATACTGAGATTCGTGTTCGAAAGGAGGAGTTGCAGAGGACCAATCTGGAACTCGATTCCTTAAAGGAGAAGATCAAGGAGAATCAGGAGAAAATTAAACTGAATAAGCAACTCCCTTACCTTGTTGGTAATATTGTTGAGGTAGCTTTGTTCACACACCTTTGTCTCCCTAAAATTATTTTTGCATTCTTCTCAATGTTCTGTTCTGTTAATTGTGTCAGCATTCTAACTACTAACAATGTAGCAGTAAAGCTTCATGCTATGTTTCTAATTTTTTTTTAATCTAGATTTTGGAAATGAATCCTGGAGATGAGGCTGAGGAAGATGGTGCAAACATTGACCTTGACTCTCAGAGGAAAGGTAAATGCGTTGTACTCAAAACATCTACTCGTCAGGTGACCAGTCTTACTCTGCGTTCTTGCTTATTATCTTTCGTTTTTGGTTCAAAACAGTTCTCTGTCCCCCCAATCCACTTTTGATTATTTACACCGACTTATTTCTGTTAACGTTTGATCTAGACCATTTTCCTGCCTGTTGTTGGTCTTGTTGACCCTGATAAGTTGAAGCCTGGGGATCTAGTTGGAGTCAACAAGGACAGCTACTTGATATTGGATACTCTGCCTTCAGAGTATGACTCACGGGTGAAGGCCATGGAGGTTGATGAGAAACCCACTGAAGACTACAATGACATTGGAGGCTTGGAGAAACAGGTAGATCGACGCTGTCCCATATGCTCTATGGTATAAGTTCGATACCTATGATGTTCATATTTTTCTTTCAAACAGATCCAAGAACTGGTTGAGGCTATTGTATTGCCCATGACTCACAAAGAACGATTTCAAAAGTTGGGTATTCGTCCACCCAAGGGTGTCCTCTTATATGGACCACCTGGAACTGGAAAGACATTAATGGCTCGTGCTTGTGCTGCACAAACAAATGCCACTTTTCTAAAGCTGGCGGGTCCACAACTTGTGCAAGTATGATAATTTTGTATACTAACTCTGTTGACAAGTTGCTTACTACCCTTTCATATCCCATTCTTTTACTTCATTATCTGCTGATTGAAAATTGAGATTGATGCTCTTTCTAATTGCTCATCCTGAATATTCTTGTTATTTCTTGTTTAAGATATATCTTTTCTGAAACAATCTAGCGTTCTAAGAGATTGTATTTTATGTTGTACTGTCACTGTACTTGCTTTCTTTGAGATGGAAACTCTTGAGTTTTTCATTCTACAGATGATATGTCTTTGTAAATGTTTTTGCTTGTATTTTCTCCTTTCTTGGCCCATCAAAGTGTAAGGGAAGTTAGTTCCTGTGCAGATGTTTATAGGAGATGGAGCCAAACTTGTTCGTGATGCATTTCAGCTTGCAAAAGAAAAGTCTCCCTGCATCATTTTTATTGATGAAATAGATGCAATTGGAACGAAGAGATTTGACAGGTATCAGTTCTTCAATCATTGAGTAGTCAATTTGTTTTGATGTGAAGAGTATGGCGTATACACAGTTTTATACCTTGGCTGGTGAAATAGTTTGTTCTTCTGAACAGTGAAGTCAGTGGAGATAGGGAGGTGCAGAGAACCATGTTGGAGTTGCTCAATCAGCTTGATGGCTTTAGCAGTGATGAGAGAATTAAGGTTTGGTTAATGAATGATGTTGCATGGCATTAGCTGCGTCCCTTATTAGGAGCATTTATAGAAGGTTCTGGTTTAGGACTGTTTCAAAATGATGCTTAAAGTGTATTTTTGTGCCTGTGTTGAACAATATGAGTCTTAAAATTTAGTATGAATTTTAGGTGGTTGCAGCAACAAATCGAGCTGATATTCTTGATCCTGCCCTTATGCGTTCTGGACGATTGGATCGTAAAATTGAGTTCCCACATCCAACTGAGGAAGCAAGGGCCCGTATTTTGCAGGTTTTGTGACTAAAACTATTTTCTCTAGGCTTTTTTTTCCTCATCGGTTCCAACATAAATTCTGCTGATATTGTAGATACACTCTAGAAAAATGAATGTTCATCCTGACGTTAATTTTGAGGAATTGGCTCGGTCAACTGATGATTTCAATGGGGCACAGCTGAAGGCTGTTTGTGTAGAGGCTGGAATGTTAGCTCTTCGCCGTGATGCCACAGAGGTTCCCTCTTTCACTTTTTCATTCTCTCTTCACAACTTAATTCTGCATTCTCACGGACTAGTGGTATAAATGTATCACTGTTAGCCTTAACTTTTTCATCTTCTCCAAGACAAATTCATGTTATGTGGCTGATGGTTTTGATTAGGCATTTTGGTTCTTTTTGATTTGTCTTCCACTTGGGTAACCCATGGCACAACTGGCATTACAATTTAACTCATGCCTTGTTATGGGCCTGAATTCTAAAGCAATTTACTGATGGGACCTGAAACCAGGTGAATCACGAGGACTTTAATGAAGGAATTATCCAAGTGCAAGCAAAGAAGAAATCAAGTTTAAATTACTATGCATAAGTTGCGTGAGAAGAAGATCGATCTTCTACTGGAGGGCAATGGGCGATGGAGTGTCATTTATATGTAGACAGCCTTCTCAGTTATGATGAAAAGTTCACCATCCTCATATTGTGCTTTTCAAACACAAAAACCGAGTTGTAATTATGGAAGAAGATAATGCAATGGATGTTTCATTTAGTTGACTCGTGCAATTAGTCCTTTTTCATTTTAACAATTCTAACAAAATTGCCGAAGGTTATGTTCGATTTCTGAAATCTTGTCATGCACAGCACAGGAGACATCTCTTTTAAATGCTTACGAGATTGACGACATTGCTGCTAAGCCATTTGTTGAAGCTGGAGGTGATGTGCCTCGAGTAGTATTATTAGGTATAAATCAGCCTCATCTTCTCAAACAAGGCAACTGCAAGAGCATAGGAGGTGTTATATTAAGAGAGTACTGCCCACTGGTGGCGTGCCTCATTTTTGGGAGATGTATACCAGGTAGTCTCAAGGCAACGAACAAAGGGCCTCACCAACAATCAACGTCATGCACCTAATGTGGGTTACACCCCCTTTATGGTCCTATTTCAGATATTGCTATTAGCTAGCTTAAGATTTTTGAAGGGCATCTAGTCTGGCATCATGTTATGAACCTTCAAAGATCCTTGGGTTCCAATCTCCAAGTGATAAATCGTAATAAAAAATACATAAATGAATTAGTAACTTCTAAGAAGCCAAGAAACGCCATGGCCAATGCTTCTTATTCTTGTATTTGCAGAAAATTAATGTCACTTGAAGTAAAAGATTGTTTTCTGCATACATAATTTGACAAAGATTAGATCGACAAAGGGCCATTACGGCTGTATGAAACAATCTTAAAGGAGTGGAAGTCCATGCAGTGGATAAAGGCATCTCACAATGGTTGGATTAGATAAACATTAACGTCTCAGTATCGCTTCTCGACAATTTACAATTTCTCCACAGGAAAGCCAACAACAGGTGGAATTTCTGATGCCAAGGACCGAAGTTCCTTAACCTCCTCACTTGTTAATCTCCACCCAAGTGCACCTGCAAATTCTTTGGCCTGTTCTGCATTCTTAGCTCCTGGAATTGGAACAACATTTTCCTGTGCTATCAGCCAGTTCAGGGCTACCTGCATTACAAAACCATTCACAACTTGCTTTTGCTAAGTTGCTCCATAAAGCATTGATGTAACAAGCACTTGACAATATTAACTGCAAGCATGCTAGATGAAGTCTAAGAGAAGAATAAAACCTGCGTAGCAGTTTTTCCATAGTTCTCCCCTAGCTCCTTAATCCTGTTTATCAGAGGCTGAAGCTGTAGAGCATACGCATAGTTAGGAAAGGAGAGTTCTATAGACTCTTACAACTTGAGTTTATCCTACCTTAGTCAAAAATTCAGGAGTATATATCCGGCCTCGAGGACCTGTAGGTGGATTTCCTGGTGTATACTTTCCTGTGAGAGCACCTGTACAAGTACAAAGGAAGTTTGGGGCACAATTTATCAGCTCCATAGCATAGAAACAACAATTAGAAAGATAATACACCAAGCTCCCCATGACCCTGTAATGTGGAGAAGGTGTATCAAGTGCAGCTAAGCAGCCAGTTCCGTAAACAACATATGAAGTTACGTGTCTTGCCCCTTTATGCTTAGCTAGAAACAACTATGCTGAATACTTCCATATTTAAGACATACTTAAGCTCTACTTGAACATGAATCATCTCACGAAACATCTTTTGACAGACCTGAATAATAAAATTACCAGGGACAGATACTTTTAACTATTACATAATGCCATAAAATTTTTCAATGTCATATAATCAGCCGCATAGTGTTGCTTACCAGCAACTAAGACCAGTGTAAACTTCCTAAAAATTCTCAAAACTAGACATGGAACACTTTCATTGCAAGTCCATGGATGGAAAACATGGAATTAACAAAAAGGGAGGAGAATTTCCACTTTGGAATACCTCTGATGGCACAAGACAGAAGAAAGAGAAAGAAAGACCTACTTGTTGCATGTTAGAAGTTAAAATAGGCTGGTTACACTTAAATACTGAACTTCAGGACACCATGTTAGAGCACCGCATTTTTACACATATACAAGAAAATCACTACTTTTGACAGGAATTCCTTAATATAAAAATTTGTAACTGCAGAGATGTTAGAGCATGAAAAAATTACTAATAAGGATTTCACCTTGAGCAATTGGAGAATAGGCAATCAAAGTGATACCAAGCTCATCACAAGCTGCCTTCACACCATTCTCCTCTGGCGCCCTATATATGAGGCTATAATTTACTTGGTTTGAAGCAAGTGGGATGCCTCTCTTTTTAAGCTTTTCATATGCATCACGAAGCCGACTCTCTATGTTGAAGAGGAATCCAAGTCAATATATGAAATTGGCATTGTGTTTGAAGGTTTCTCTTTATTTTGATTTTTGCAACTAGTACAATGAGAATTACCGCTGTAGTTTGAAACACCAACAGCTTTTACCAGGCCCTTCTCGACAGCATCCCCAAGACCATCAATATACCCTGAAAATGAACCTCCAATGAACCAAAGCTTGAATGCAATCTGAATTGATTGAGATCGACAAATTGAAAATTGATTTTATCAGTTCCATGCATCCATTCCCAGGTAAAAGAAGGTTGCAAGAAATGAACCACCTTCATTTCCCCATACCCCAGGCCTGTAGACCAGCACAAAAAGTTTGTGAGTAAATCGTCCTCTGCAAAATCAGACAGGAGCATCTCATAAGCTGGTAAAGTGCATACCAGTGGAGTTGATAGAGATCTACTGAAGAGAGTCCAAGACGACAGAGAGAATCCTTAAGGGCAGTAAGAACACTCTGACGTCCCAGCCTCCATGGCAAAGCTGCAAATTTAGTTGCAACAGCGACCTCTACTTCCGGATCTTTTTCTTTCCTTTCCTTGATGAATCTTCAAGAAACAATTAAATTATATAACAAAGAAAAGAAAACAAAGATTATAATCAAATTTACAATATTCTTTACTATATGCCATAAACACGAAAAGTTTTGAGAACATACTGGCCCAGAAGAGTTTCGGAGTTTATGGCACCTAATGAGAACTGTAAACAGTTGAGAATGGAAGTGTTTTAGTGACACTTTGATGTTGCTCTATGAGAAACAGATATGAAGGAAACATAGCTTCAATTTCTCACCCTAGATCCATAAACTTCAGCTGTGTCGATGAAGGTTATGCCACAATCAATACTGGTGTCAAAAGCAGCCTTGGCAGCCTTCATTTTCCTGTCTGACATTATTGTCAAAAAATAGGGATTTTTAGCATGCACCAATAGAGTTAGAGAAAAAGAAGACAAAGACACAAAGGAAAGAACACAAAGTAACATGTAGCTTCATTTGCAGATGAGAGACAGGGGAAAGAACAAAAAGTAATACTGTAGCTTCAGTTGTAGCCGCAAAAAAAAAAAAACTAAATCTGGTATGTAAGAAATCGTATGAAAATTGAATAATCGAAATTTTCACGTTCAGAGCTAACATGATTGAAAATCAATTGGATGTACAACCATCCTATATACAGAACTAACCACAAACATGGATAAACTGTTTTGGAGTATTAACTCCCTGGAGAAGGCTTCCTAAATTAGCAGTTCATGCACGCATAACCTAAGAACTTAATTTACACTTGAGGACTTGTTCATCCCTAATTTGCTGTCACATACGAAATTGAAAACCTCCGAAGCTTACCGTCCCAGTCAAAGTTGTTCCAGTAGCTAGTATCACCCCAGGACCAAGCTCCAATTCCAATCTTGGTCACCTTCAGATCAGACCCTCCTAACTTAACCTTGTCGCCCACAGTTTTCGAAGGAGCAATATCTTCAGAAGCAATAGCTTTAACTCTCTGAAATCTACTCCTCTGGTTGAAAACACAGAAACATGCATTGCTAACATGCAAAGCCATGTTGGGTCGTTCTTAGTTGTTGATTGATCTAATGTATCAAATATCAAAGCCCAAATGAGGATATAGAAAATTTTCACCTTATTGCGTAATATGGTTGCAAAGTGGAAGGAGGAAAGAAAATGGTGTACAGTACACAAAGTGAACGTGAAGCAGAGAGACAGGATATGTTGTAGAAACACATGGACGAAGAGGAGACGGTCTTAAATTGTTACACGCAGGATGTGCACTTAACCATTCAAGTGTCGGATTTTACACGAGTGCGTTTGTCAGTTACGAAACGTCCGTAACGCGGTTGTTTTAATTTACGGGATCATAAGAAAAGAAAAAAAAAACTAAAAAAGGCATTACTTTTTATACGCGAAACTGAAATAGAACAACTTTTTTTTCCGTACAATTCAAATAACAGAAGTTGAATACCTAATCACTCAGAAAGCCCTACTACCGGAACCAGAGGGATTGGCGGCAGTACCATCACCTTGAAAACCACCATCGTTAAAGCCGAAACGACACCCCAACAGCAACTCATTAGCTCTAACAGTCACATTCCTCCTCAGCTCGCGCAAGGCCATAACGTAGGCCTTCAGCTCCTCCTGCCCCATCTCTTCAACACTCTCATTATCCCACCAAAACTCTCCATGCAAATCACTCTCATGACTCAGCCTATTCCACTCTTCAATCATTCCCAATCTGATCTTCTCCTCCTTAAGTTGCTTCAAAGCATCTTCGTACTCCTTGTTCCACTTTTCGACTTCTAGGTTGTTACTGCTTGTTAACACCTCCAAGTCTCTGCCGGAGTAAGAGCTCTGGTTATCCAAGTAAGCATCGAGAATGGAGTCTACGTTGGGATGACCAAAGGAAAAAGCTTTTTCACCAGGAGAGAAAGCTATAATGGCCACCTCTGCACCACATAAGAGACTGAGCTCGCTTGCTTTCTTGACCAAACCGGCACGGCGCTTTGAGAAGGTCACTTGCCGGGTGCTTTCCTTTTCTATTCGCGTAATCTCAATCTTTTGTCTGCCTTTGGTTTTCTTCTCCAGTTTCTGTCGTATAACCATGTTGTCCATGATCAACCAGAGAGAATATGAATATGAGAGTTCTGAGAGAATATGGTGGTCTTGCATGCTTCTGTATCTATATATACGTATATGTATGTACGTAGTTCCATCATTCACGATGGTGATGTGGGGAGCTAATGTCCAAAATAGGAGATTTCTTTGTGATTTAAGGGCATTTTCCACTTATTTTTAAATCAATAAGCAGATATATAGAATCAAAATAATTATTACGAGGGAGAAAATGAAGGATTAATAACCTTAACTGCTTATATTTATAAGGAAATGAAATCGTAGTTAATGTGGACTGAGGAGATATTGTGTGCTTGGTTGACTTTGCAGCACCAGCGCCTCCTTTGAATTTTCTATAGAGGCTGTTCAGAAATCTCCACGATATGATGCATTATTTGCTGCGGAGAATATTGAATGAAGGAAGAAATTGTTAGAAAACTAAATTTAATACTTTGTTTGAGGTTATGAATGAGTAGTATCAACTTTTCTTATCCCACTATCAGAAAAAACGTAAAATCCTGGTCCAGAGAGAAGACCTTTGTATGTTGCCACAAATGAGTGATCCATCCTCCTTAAGCTTCGCCTTTCGGCTCTCTTATCCGTCGCAAGTCCATTATTTTTCTCTTTTCTAGTTTTGCTAATTTGCTTCATTTGGTCTCGCTTTGTCCAGCTTGCTGCTGAAATTCTATAGTTTAGCTCATCTATTTGACACTTGGAAGTTGGGCATTGATCCTTTCGGAGGGGTTATAACTATAAAGAGCGAATATTTGCTTGCAAGTTCTAATCTGTTTGCATAGGTGCGTTCAGTCTCATCCTTCTTACCTGTGTTTCCTCGGGTTGGTCAGGTTTTCTTACATAATAACCCCATCTAACCCATCATTTGTTACAAAACACAAACAAAGGTTTAACAATAAACTACCCTTTTTAATCTAAAGGTGTATAATGGTTAAAGAAGGATACAATGTACACCAATCACAAAGAACATTGAAACAAAATCATTCATTTGATAAAACAGCTTCACGCTCATATGCCTGCCGTACCTTCTATGACTCGGGAATCTAACGATCTTCCTTAAAATCTGGATTCTCTTTTAAGATTACAAACCCCTCAAGAATTGGAGAAAGAGGAATATACCTGGACCAATTATTGGGTAATGGTTATTAGGGAACTGATAAATGGAAAAACAGAAGAAAATAGTAGCAACAGAACTCACTTATCAGTCGCCAATTCTGCCCTGTCACCAGCAGCCAAAAGCACTGGGGTTGAGTGGGTCTGGAAACCAGTAATGGTCTTTGGTCGACCTGCCTGGCCCACAACATCGACAGCTTGTCCAACTCGAACAGGTACTGATAAAGGTTTAAGATTCTCATCCACAGTCATTAACATTCTAGGCTGTGTATGCAGAAACAGGCATTAGAAGGTATATGTATCATATCATGCATATCAAGGCAAAAGAAAATCAAACAGTATCAAGTGTCAAACCTGCATTGCTAATACGAGGAAGTATAGAACATAATGATATTTTCCCAAAATGATGGCTTTCATATCCAAACATGCGTGGAGCATAGTTATTAGACCAGCAAGTGCTGTCCTGTGGGACAAAATAGCGGAAGTTTATACACCAGGCTTTTAACAGGAACAAAACAACTAAAATAACATCCAATGAAGCCCTGGAATAAACTCATTTTTACGAGAGAAAAGAGCTTTGACTCACGGTGACAACAAGAAGCGATCAGAATGGTACGGATTCAGAGTTAATAAGCCCTTTCCCAGATGTACAAGACCTTGAGCAATTCGCACCTGTATAAGCCAAAAAAAAGGGACAATAAATCTTTATAAGAAATCCCTGAAGCAAAAAATGACAACTGTTTGAGAAGTAAATTTATGAGCATTACACAGAACAGAAGGCTCGCATCCTTGTAGTAATAGCTTGATAGATTGCGAAGCACACCAGCAATTCGAGCATTATTGGTTCCAGCACCTATTAAACCTAAGGAAATAATGGCAGCCTGCAGCAGGTAAACAGTATGGCAACCATCAGAAACTAGAAATCAATCAATAACGAATAATCTAAATTGAAGACCTTCCTTACCATCGCAACTTCCGAGTCAGCATCATGACTAAGTCTACTTAAAGTATCATTAACATTAACCTGTAAAAGTTGGTAACCAGAACAAGTTGATGTCGTCAGGAAAAAACTTGCTTCCAAAAACAAGAAGGAAGAAAATTTGCATTAAAGTTTAATGTAAATTCATAAGAAGCAAAGCAGGCAGAAAAATTTCACCAAGTTTGAGAATATAGATTAAAAACAACAGAAGCAAATCAACTTTTGAAGTGACAAAGATTCTTATGCAAGAGTTTTAATTTGATTTCCAAGGTTGCTGTAAAATAAAGTAACAGCTGAATAGATTAAAACAACTGTCACTTACTTGCAACATAACGGTAAAGAATAAAGGAAATGGTAAACCTGAAGTTCACAACCTACCTCAATGATCTGTCACAGATAGTTTTCACTACTGAAATAAAGTCACTCATTGACAACCCAAGAGTCGGTCAGCATTAAGTTCAGTAACATTCTTGGTCTCTAAAAACATCTAACAATACTAAAGTGAGCACGGAAAAGCTAGGAGCCTAGTGATTCAAGATAAATTACCTTTGGATTTGATATGCAGAGGAGACCAAGAGCCAAAGGGACTGCCCGGCGTATATTCTGTTCTCCATACTGTAAAAGATGCTCCAGTGAACGAATTGCCATTTCAAGGCCCAACTCTTCAGCCATAGCTACCATGGCAATTCCAAGCACAGCTGGACCTTGGTGGGTTTCACCCTTATCAAGATGTTGAGCACAATGACCCAGAAGGTTTTGAACCTGAGTCACAAAGGAGCCAGATATTTAGGCACCACCGATAATAGTTACAATTAAATCATGGAATTTCAACTATTTCGATATAGATATACCTTGAGAACATTCCCAGTTCCTGAATATGCACAAGAAAGCAGGGTCATATCACAATATTTTCTTATCTTCTCATTAAATGTCTTTGAAACCTCTGCTGTGGCCTCTACACAATCCTGTCAAGTATCAAACACAGACATGGATTTACAGCCAACAACAGAAACACAATATGCAATATGTATTGAATCCACCAAAGCACCAAATGACAAATGACAAATGACCTAACAACACATGCAGAAATTGGAATAAAGATCAAATTTCATAAAAGCTTCCAGAGGCAGCTGACGTACTTGCTTCCCTAGGTATAGCAGACCAAGGCCAAGAGGCAGAAACCGAATAAGAGGCTCCTGCAATTCTGATTCACTTCTGTCCATTAATGCAAATATTATAGCTTGTGCAACCTCTTCATTACACGAACCAACATATATCAACCCCATTGAGATCGCAGTGAATGCAATGACATCAAGAGGGGCCTTTGCATCATTAAGTACAGGGGACAATTTGCTGCGAATCTGTTAAATCATTAAGTTCGTATATAAGAATACAACAAAAGTAAATCCCTCTCAACACCCAAGAGAAGTACCGTCTTTAAGAGGAACTACAAATAATTGTTTCTAAAGCAAGCGACCACAATTATAATATATAAAGCTAATGGGTGCGTTAAAGAAACTATTTTCATGAAAAGAGCAGTGTTAGACCATCATCACCGGAAGATCTTACTGTAACTAATAAACAAACATAACTACTACAGCTAAAATATTAAAGGAAAAAAAAAGATATTCACCGCTTCATTCTGAGAACCAGCATATGCAATACCCAGGCCCATGATTGCACCAATTCGGATAGATGGGTCTTCTCTATCTACTTTATCTACATGATCACCAAGAAGAGCCAGTGCCTAACCAAAGTGTTTAAGTAAGCACAGAATCTACAATCAACTGCTGATGATACTTCTGGGATAAGAAGTCAGAAAACTCACAGGATCACAGTCGTTTTTTATACCACAATTGACAAGCCCAACCCCCAATAGAGCACCAGCAATTACATGGTTGTCATTACTATGGAAATACTTGTCCATTTGAGAAAGTCCAGAATCGACATCCCATTGCAGTATCATACCCTTTAATGAATAGCAACCATTAGAGTCTTGCAAAGAAACCAGCCACAAGTATTTACAGAAAGATTTGCAAAGGATAGCTCACCAAACTTGCTGCAGCACTGGTTTTACCATGCTCTTTGTTTTTGAAAAGCCAATTTCCAGAGGAGCTACTGTTTGAAGAGTCTGCAACTGTCATCAACTTATCCTGCAACATTTGAATTTATTTGAAGGAGTCCCAAGAGCTTTTGGCAGAGAAATTCCATCATTAAAAGTTTCTGATGCAAGATTGACAGCATATGCAAATAATGTACAAAATAATTAAAATTCACCTTTCCAAAACCAGCATTTACAAATGCATTGACGAAAGTGGCAGCCAAATTCTGTCTGGCTGAATCAACACTTGCACCAGCATTGGCCCGGCCATCAAGCAAATGCGCCTATAAAAAAGTTCTAATATCAAAACAACCAAAACTTATGGATAATACTTCTCCTAGCCCCCAACCAAAAAGTTAAATCTAGTGGAAATGTACATAAAGTCTGATATTAAAACTACATAACTATAAAAGTCTGACCTTATAGATATCTTCTGGAGATTTAGGTTCCATGACCTCAATATCACGAGCAAGGGCAAGATAGCCTTCACTCAATTTAGTATTGTTGATAATATCCTGCATCACATATCTCTCTTCATCATCCGCAACCATCTCTTCATCCAGCTCAAGAGTAACACCCTGCATAAATTAGATGTAAAGGAAACATGCAAAAAATAGTAGCAACTTTCACAGTAGTTGGTCAGTATGAAAAACAAAGAACTTACATGCCGAGCAAGCATGTAGCAGAATTGCTTCTTCCGCAACAGATCATCACAAGATGTAAAAACTTGTTTTACATGCTGTCAGTATATACACTTTTTTAGAATCAGAGCAAAACAAGAAATAATGGATTATGCACTCAATGATAGAAAATAATAAATTTATAATAAATGAAAACAGATCTGACAGATTCCAACAGAACTGTGTAGTTTGAGTTTCATACAAAGGCTTCTTAAATTCACAAATATGCACAAACCTGCATGTTACCCGGAAACAATGCAATTTGAAGTGCATTAGCATATTCTTCAAACTTGAGGTATATCATGTGTGCGATGTCCAAAACTAACATATCATCTGGTCCAGGAAGGTATCTGCAGTAGAACAGCCATGTGAATGTACAGAAATTTATAAGAGAGATAAAGCAAATTATTGCAGAACAATCAAGCTTCAGCTTGTCATACATGCAATATATTAGAACAGATACATGCTATATATTATTTGTCGGCTGAGTACCTGAAAACATGGTCACACACTACAATCTTTAAACATAAGTTAAAGACTTGAAACATAATTTCCCCTCTTGTATTGATATTTTCAAGTCCTAAATCCTCAAGATACATTGTGAAGTTACAAATCTCTCCAAAGAATCTCAAGTGAAAGCTTTGAAAGATCAACTCCCTTGTAATTCAGTTACTTCCAAACTCCATAACCTCAAACTATAATCATACTAAAATACCAAATCATTCAAGGTAACGAGAAAATTATTCAAAAAAATTCTTAAATGTTCAACTTCACCTACCTCGCTGCACTGGTAAGGTATAGACAGGTTCTCTTGAAATTTGTGTTGTCCACATGCTCAATTAAAAGATCAAGGTCTTCAACCTATATTTGGTCAATCCAGAGCAATTTATACTCAAAAAGAGAACATAAGAAGGAAAAATAAACAAGTAACCACCCACCAGCCACCAAAATTAAATTGCACCAGATCCCATACCTCCATTAAAAGGTCAACGGCTTCTGGTTCAGCATTATGCTGCAAATAGTAAACAAAATTCAAACGAAGATCAGTATGCCAAGATAGTTTTTTACATTGATACAATGCCAAATTTTGGTATATATGCCACAAATACGGCTTAGTTAATCATGTGTTGCAAAATTTCGAGGCACACCATCATGTGAAAAGCAACAATTTGTTGTACAAGCTCCATTAGATCATCCATTGGGATCTCCTCACTCTGGAAAAAGTACATGAAAGAAGGTTTACAAAATTAAGTACAAACGTGATTATCACAGTTGAGAATAGCTTTCTGGTTGCAAAAATTTCAAATGAATATGTCACTAAGGAAAATAAATGCAGCTCTACTGCATATTCCAGAATCCACAGACATATTAAGTTTGATAGTGTAAAATGGAATCGAATGCACTGCTTCGAACCACAGTGCAATTGGAACTGACTAAAGGGGATGATATATTATAGTCAAGCATTTTAGTTCCCTTCTCTTTGGGTAAGTAATATTCTTGAGGGATAGGTTCCTAACATGTCGCTTTGCATACTCCTGTGCAATTTCTCCAGCCAAGTTCCTGAAAACAGATAATCGAACTTTCAACCATTTTAAAATTTTCAAGACATTAAATGACAGCATGTAAAAACTACCGGACTACACTAACTTCAGTTTGTTGTAATAGTAAAGTTCCTTTGTAAAGCATCAAAAGAATACAAGGTTCATAGATGATGGTATTCAACCCATTTACTATTGAAAAGGGTAAAGCTACAAAGACATCATTAAGTGTAAGTCAAATTCATTAGGAACCACCAATCTCACAATATATACTTATAAACATGTATCATGCATCAAAGCAACACACATCCCAAGATAAATTGCCGCAAAATGAAGCGAGAACAGTTTATGAGTTTAACCATGTAAAGCATGCCAAGTTTCAAAGATGAAAAAGGGGAAAATCTTTCAAATGCTTCATTCTGGTCAAATGCGCAACAAAACGATGTTGACCTAAACATAAAATGAACCAACTTTTCATCACACCTATTAAAACTTATAAAAGTCCATGACATGCAGGTAAACTACAAATAGTGACAATGTTATCAAGGATATGACAATCACCTGACATACTCGTGCCCCCATGAACCAATATCACCTTCAGAACCCAACAGCCTATACTTTAAGCTTTCCTGAAGGATTCATAAACGACAAATTTGCATTCATTTAAAGAGCTTTAAGCAATAAAATAGTATATCAACAAGAAAGGTGCGAAAGGAAATGCATTATACAAGAAAAGCATGAAGACAATACTACAACAGCAAACAAATTTGAGAGGCTGCTGCATAGCATAATTGATAAACTCCAGCATTAAAAGAGAAAAAATTGGAAACTATAATTCCAAAGTAACTAGACTTACCCTTTCTCCCTCTGCAGACATGGTCAGTGCCAAGACTGACAGTATATCTGCCAAGTATTTCTGCAATTAAGAAATCATTGATTATTTTATTTCCAATTGACAGCACAGTAAAAAATGTTAACTACATAGCATCATACCTTTAGATCTGAATCACCCATGTTTTCGTAATATGCTTTTAGAGTTCCATAATGTGGTCGAAGAAACTTCAAGGGCTTTGGAACAGAAGTCATTGAGCTTGTTGAGGTCCGAATTTCCTGCCTACAAGAGAGAAGGAAAAGGCAAGAAAGAAACTATAATCACTTGAACCAAATGAACCAGATATACTTGGATCGATGTGACTGACATACAGAATCATCACAGCCTATACTTAGAAATTAACAAAAGGTCAACTGTATGTATATGAGAAGTACCATAAACATTAAAATCTTTAACCATTAGATGCTGTACAGGAAGTAAATTGTGTGGACAATCATCCTACATGCTGTCTACACATGGTCCAAATGCAGCCACCATGTGGCAAAGGTTATACTGAACCAAAAGAGACAGTGGTCCGTAATTCTAATGACTAGGCCAATTCCCGAATTCCCCGTCAACATTGCTACCGTGATTCTATGTCTCACTCTGATAACTCAAATTCAACCTTTTAACCGGCTTTTAAGAGGTTCTTTTTTAAGCAAAGGTATAAAAAATCACCTCATGCTCTCAAGAGCAAGCTTCTGCAGTCCAGGATCAGAATCCTGAACTCTTTCGACATACAACTCCAATTGCTGCTTCAGTTCTAGATCTTCGTCGGACTGCGTATGCGTACATACATAAGTAGATATAAAAACACAATCAATCATTAATTAGCAAGCAAGCAATTCAAAGAACAGAAAAGGAGAATAAATGTGACCAGATCCTCATCCTTCTTCTCCTCCTCCTTCTTCTTGGATGGCACTTTGACGGTGGCTTCGTCCCTGTTGCCGGCTCCGCTGCCGTTTGTCGTTTTTTGGTCGGGAGTCATTGCTACAGTAGAGAAGAGATAATCGAGGAAAGCCTTTAATATCTGACTGGAAAAAGAGAACAAAGGCGCCCAAGATTCCTAAACCCTAATGCAAGAGATGTGCATAAGATGAGAGATTGATTTGTTACTCAAAAACAAGCTCAGCTCCGGCTTGGAGTGGAAGAAAACTAATTGCAAGCGAAATGCAAATTTCACCTTAGAATGGGCGGCCCAAGTAAAAGCCCAATCCGTTTTAATTTTCTCAATTTTAAAATAAATTTTCAACGTTTCTATGAAACTTCTATTTCTACAATCAACAATGTCAGAGAATGCCTCGAACGGACGGTAATTTGGAAATAGGTTTAAACAAAAGAAAACACCGAAAAAAGATTAAGAGCAAAGAAACTGTTATCCAAAGAATTTGATTTGAGGCTTGTGAGGACAAGGACGACGGCAGGTGCGTACGTAGTCCGTCGCGTAACTGTCCGAGGTGGGATCTAGAGTTTGATGGCACCGAGACTAAGGTTTAGCACTCGATCGATGTATTTATATCCAAAAGAATAGCTAGATTAAACCACAAAGAAAACGAGAAGTGCTTATCTAATAGTAAACGCTCTCTGAATTCACACTTGGAAATTACTACACCTGCCAAAAATAGAAGAAAGACGGAATGAGAGAGACGAATCACCTGAATCTGTCTCCTACGTGAGAGAAACCTACGTGGTGGTTCGGTAATCAACTTTATAA
>JANVCL010000009.1:940250-981817 GCA_026546855.1 Erythroxylum incrassatum
CAATAAATATATATATACACATAATTAAAACAATTAAGGCAAAAATAAAAATAATTAAAGTAGACAAATAAATAAATCAAGAATCAATAATAAATAAATAAAATAATAAATAAATAATAAAGAAAATATAAAAAAATCGGGGCCCAACAGTTTGTTATTTGTTAAAATGTTCATAAGTGGCCTCTAGAGGATTTGAACTGGATAAAATAATGGACCCATCATAACTTGTAAGAGAAGTAATTTTATTATAATTACTTATTGAAAGCACAATTAAAAAAACAAAGTATTCTTGTCTCCTTGCTTAATCCATTGAAGCATCGATCTTTGCTTGAAAAGGGAACAATTGACCTTATTAGCTTACATATAATCATATAAAGGCCTCTTTTTGTCGTATTGTATTGAAATATTAAAAAGATCTTGATAGAACAATTGTTATACCTTTTCTATCTTATCTTTAACTGACATAACAATAACTTAAGTGTCATTATACCTCCTCTTTTTTTTAGCAATTTGAGTTCTTTAATTAATCTTTTGTAGCTTCCTCATACAAATTATGGCCATCAAAATGGTGAGACATCACCTTTAAGATCACATTTTCAAATTCAAAATCATTGGTCAGATAACTCTTAAAAATGAAAGGAAAGTACTTGATCCTTTTCAAGTTAAGGCCACTGAAAACTATTAAAGAGTAGAAAATAAAGGATTCTTAATTTTTGCAACACTTTTACGAAAAGTATGTACTTAGAGAATGTTCACCATATCTCTATTAACCTTCTTTCTTATAAACTATCTCCTTTATTGTTTATTACTGTATGTATAAAAGTGTCTAGTTATGCAATTAAGCATGTCATGTTTCCAGTTCCTTAAAGAACAATTACCTTAAACTTCTAAAGGATAAAGTGTGCTATTGAAATCATAAAGCATTATCCAAGGACCATTTATATTAGCAATTATTTCCTCAAGCTTTTGCCATAGGGAAGCTCTCTGAAAAACAATGTAAAACCATATATAAAGGATATATGAATACATCTTCTTTCTTGAGTCATTTCCATGTCTAAACGCGAGATTTGGTATATGATTATAGAGTTTAAAGCCCCTACTTTACTGGGTTCAAAAGAAACAACAATTCTATTGTAATTATGAGCATAACGATTAGTAACAGTGAGCTATATTTGATGGGAAAAAATTAGTCTTGTTTATTCCATTCTGTCTTAGCTTGGTTTCAAAGACACAATATATAAAAGGGTTCAAATCCTTCAAATAATCAACAAGGAGTTGCTACTTATTGGGGGTTATTCAAGCCCTTACATTCTAATATAATAAGTTTATATCAAGATTTAGGAGAAGCTTAGGATATCACCAGGTTCCTCCTCTTATATTTTCTCATAATCTTAGTTTTAAAGCCATATGAGGATTCCAAACTAGAAGTAACACTGTTAGTGGATTTGTATCATTCGATAGATGTTTAGAGTAAAATTTAGTAGGAGGATCCAATCGAAAGTTAAGCTTGCTCTCTATTGCCATGATTTTCACTTCTATCACATCAATTGTAAGTGACTCTTAATGTTCACAATTATATGAATCAACTTCAGAGCACCAACCATAATTGATATATCACTCAAGGTACTACCACAGGTAGGACATTACAAAGGATGAGAAATAGGTTAAGATTGCTCCAAAACAATAGTAACAAAAGTGGAACCTTCCTTATCGATAATCTAGTTTAGTTGAGGAGAACCAATATCAGTGTTAGCGAATTTTATGACAAAAAGAGGAGGATTGCCAGTTAAATTTTTTAGTTCAATTAATTTAAATTAGTTACCCTTAACAAAACTCCTCCTATCTAGTAGATCTATGTAATCTTCTAAAATAATGCACAAGAGGTCTCGTTGGTAAGAAATTATCACCTCATCTTGATATAGCTCATCAAAATCATTTAGCCTCCCTAAAGGAATAAAATATGAAAGCACTTTACCTATATCAACCACCACATAAACTCTTGAGGAACATACTTTTTTCATTAATGTTAAAGCTTCATCTATAGCCATCAATTTTCCAATATTGCTGGCTACACGACTCAAACCTATTGTTATCCAATACTCTTAACAAAATATTGTGTAAGTTAAGCCAAAGAGGGGTTTGCTTAAACTCGATTTCTTGAAGCTAAATTCCATTTCATCATAACTAGTGGGAGACTGGCATATTATTGAAATGACAAGGTCCATTGCTAAGTACCTATGAGCACTAAAGGAGGAGCCAAATTTGAAGACAAATAAGTTATTATTCTTAAGAAGCACATCCTCCAATATCACTTTTTTCCATTGTATACGATCTTATGCTCTTAATGGAGAACATATTGGGTGTTTATAAAAAAAAGGTCAACTAAGGACTACTTCGACTTGAATATACCCTTTTAGAGCACATGTAATGATAGGGAGACCACTCTATGTTTAGGTTCAGAAGGAGGGAAAATCTTAAAAGTACAATTAGTGAACTATTGCTCAATATTTGTTTCTAGGGGTGAATGCTTGAAGCCTTTGTAGGAGCAAGCTAAGGTGATGAAGTAGGTGCATTGTGAGTAGCTGTTTTCGAGGAAGCAATTAAACATATCTGGTTGGGGCAAGTAGGAGGGGTGAGGTTGGAGTATATGAGCTTAGAGCAAGTTGAGGTGATGAAGTAGGTATATTGTGAGGCAAATTTTTTGGAGGAAATAGTGAAAGGAAGAGAGTAGATGAGGTTGGGGCAGGTACATAAGAGGAGGGACATGAAGGCAAAGGTAAAGCAGATGAGGCTAGAGTAGATGAGGTTGGAGCAAATGAGGTTGAAGCAGTTGGGACTAGAGGTAGAAAGTTAGTTAGATTGACTTAGTTTCGTTTAGAGAGAGGGTTAAGGACAAATATTCCAAAAAAGGATAAAAAGTAACCAGGTGGTGAAATTGTAAACCTATTACTATAAATGTTAAGTGTTAGAACCCTAAGTTGTAACAGTGGAATCGTGTGGCCATTGGCGAGCCTTCCAATATTTTTTTTTGGGTAAATCAAAAAATGAATTAATGAAATAAAGAATATATACAAAAAGTTCACAGTCTAAACCACTTAAGGCTCAACCAGCTAAAGAAAAAGCCTGACTATGAGAAAAAACCAAGACAAGGAAAACTCCAAGCCAAGGAAAAACGACCTAAGGCCAAACAGCAGAAAAAAGAACAATTGAGACAACCTAAAGTCTAACAAAACAAGACCCAAGAAAAACCAATTCATACAAAGAAAATCCAACTCGAAGTCTGCCAACCGTGGAAAACCTGAGGCAACCAAATACATATTAGGCCCAAACATGACCTGAAACCTGCCGGCAAGAAATTGCTGCCTAGCTCCTCGAACAGGGGCAGTGAGCTGCTACAACAGTGACCTGAAAAAAACAACTCAGCAAAGGAAAACTCCAAGCCTTCCAATAATTTTTAATAGTACTGTAAATGGTTGTTAGTTATATAATATCCAATAATTAAAAGAGAAAAATAATAATTACATATTATATTTTGTATCTAAAATTTCAGTAAATTGATGATTATAAGGCAATTAATTTTTTCAAAATAATAGCTACTACTATCATTATTGATACATTAACAGCAACAAGTAGTCAAACAATTGATCACTAAATGCATGAAAATGATTTATTATTAGACTCATAAACCTTGAAATAAATAATAATCATGTGAGCCATCCATGAACAAGCAGCTTACGAAAACAAGCAAGTAGTAGAATGTAATTTTTGAAGATGGAATTGTTAAAACTTGATTTAAAACTATTTATCTGAAAAACGTAAGATTGACTCTATCTTTTCCCTTTTTCAAGTAATATTTTCTAAATTAACTATCAATGGATACTATCTTTATTCCAAAGAGAGAAAAGATAAAGGTAGAGAATCAAAAAGTATAAAAGCAATCTGTTCAAATCACTTCAGTCACGGAGGGCCTCTATAATCTTTTCTCTTTCACTTTTTGTTTCAAATAGGAAAAGCTAGAGTGAACTCGAAACAGTTTGCAACTGTAACTTTTTTCAAGTATAGAATCATGTGTTATGGTCAATAAACTCAACATGTTTTCATCATTTTCGTGGAAGGAGCAATTCTGCGTGCCACTAATAAAATTCCACATTCATATATTCATCATCATACCCCGAATTTCAGCATTGAAACAGGAGCATTGAAGCAGGGTGTAGGAGGCCTGATAGTATGCAGTCTTTAACCCTACAATGTAAAGAGGCTGTTTCCAATAGGCCCACATGCTTATGTGACATGATAATAAAGATACAGGAAAGAAGGAAGAAATTAGTAAAAATTGGGAATACATTGAAATATATATACCTGAGGTAGCCATAATCCGTCGTTACTTGCCAAGATCATTAATCAAAAAAGGGCATAATCCACATTCATATATTGCTTGTAGCAATTGTTGGGGACACTTAAATGATAATATAAAAAGGGCCGAAGACCCTAAGTACAATCTCAATCCAATTTCAACCAATTCTACAACTATCAACTCCTCCAATCCTTTTGGGGTTGCCATACAGGAAAAAAGAAAAGTGCAAATATAAGTGAGACTACCTAAACATGAGAAATCACACAAGATGAGTTGCAAAACTCCTCATAACTTAGGCTTAATTTCATCCTTTCTAAATAACTTGATTTTTGGTTTTCCTTTTTTACTATGACGACTTTGTATTAATTTATGGCAAGTCCACAATACCCTGTTGCTTCTCATACTCCTCCATGGTGTTGAACTCGTAAGGGTGCTCATTAGACCCAGAGTAGTTGCCTTGGTATTGAGTATTCTCATTCGCTTGAGCATAGTAGTTCGTGTCCTTTTGCCCGTTCTCATACAGATTGGTATTGTAATTGTCGGTGAAGCCATCGTTGGAGCTTTGACTCCCTGTCTCATACTGAGAAGAAGCAAGACGGTAGCCATTGTTATTTTGGTCGCGAGAGTAGCCATTAACTTGGTTCTGCATACTTTCCGTCCCAGGATAGTCCTTCTTATTCTTCACATCATAGTAGTACTTGCCATTCTCCAAGTACCTGGTGTCACTCATCCCTTTCTTCTCTTGATTCTCGTATAATTCGTTGTTGTTGTAGTTAGTGGTGGTGAAGCCATTATTGTTAAAGGATTCACTGTCATGCTCTCCATCCAAAAACTCATCATTTTCATCACCAGCCGTGATGGTGGACTTCTTTGGCACTACGAGGCCAGAACCAGGACCAAAAGGGCCGTACCCAGATTGAGTACTGAGCTTGGAGACAGGGGCAGGAGCTGGTGCTAGTGTAGGACTTGACGCAGGTACTTGCAATTATGGGACTTGGGACTCAACCTTCTTGTGAGTGTTGAAATGAGTGAACTTGCTAAAGAACATACTGTCTCTAGCATGGATTTGGGAGGCTATGGACAGAAGATGAAGGAAGAAGAAAATGAAGGAAGCCATTTGGAAAGGAAAAGATGTGAAAATTTGCTTCTGCATGCATTGTGTGATAGGGTGGCTAATATAGAAGATGGTCCGAATAATTATGCGTGAATTGAGGAAAGGGCAAATGGTGGGGCAGAAAAATAATGACATATAGTGCATGCTGCATGTGGTCTGTTTTCTAAACGAAGTCAAAAGTAACATTTCATTCTCTTTTGAAACTGTAACAAGCTTGAGTAAAACACAAGGATGGATGTAGGACAATACAGTTGAATCAAAGGCCCCACCAATTGTGATGATCTGCAATGCAGGGTAGTTGAGTTAGTTGGGCATCTTTGTATCTAACAGATAAGAAACATTCGACCCCCCCGACACTACGCTCTCCATTATGTCTTTAGCCCTTCCCATATTCTCTCAATGCTCTACTCCTGAATTCAAACTTTGCTCTTTTGACTTTTCTCGCTTTCCTTTTGTTCTTTTGTCTTTAATGTTCCTTCTAATTATGATTTTTACTGTACTACCAATAACAGATCACCATGCTCTTTCAACGCCTGTATTTGTTGAAATGAACTTGCCGTCAGCTTGAGTTCAGTTATCATTTTCTCTCCATTATGCACAAATTAATTGTAGTTATAACTATACTTGCAGTGGCTATTCATATAATTTTGAATTTTACAAAGGAATTAAGTAATTTAGTTTCGTCTTACATTTAACTTGAGTCTCAGATAGATCAGTGGTATCAAAGCTTAGGTATGAATTTAAGATTTAGCCCCATGTCGTGGGTTCGAATCTCATACAAAAGGATTTGCTTATGGTTACTCTTGTTGAAATCAGGCGGGCTCCTCCTAACAAGCGGATGCGTGGTAAACTTAAATAATTTAGTTCCGTCCTACCTTTAACTCAAGTTTTGAGAAATATTTTTACTTAAAAGAGAATTATTTACTTATTAAATAAATTGTTTATCACTTCTTTCAAAACAAAAAAATAAACAGCAGTTCTAAATCGAACGATAATATATTAGGAACAAGACTTATTTTTCATAATTTGAAAACAAAAAATTGCTTTTAGGATTAAATTCAAATATTAAACAGTTTTTTGAAAAGCAAGAGAGTTATGTGATATCAGCTATTCTTTTAATTGACGAAAGCTGTAGTTGTCATGTGATATACTGATTTATGACCTAGTTGAGAGTAACAAGGATAAAAATGATGCTTAGTTTAAGGGGATGGAGAAATTGACATATTTTTCTAAAAAATGAAAATATTTAATTCTCTATTTTATCCCGATTTAATGCCAATTATTTTACTCTTTTTGCGACTCAAACCTGTAAACTTTTAGCTAATTAATGAAAATTTACCTTAATTTGGTTTACGATAAATGCCTGAAATTAATAACAAGTAAATACAAAAGTTAAATGTTACAAAATAAAATTAATGATATTTTAAAACGATTTTTTTCAAGTTTAAACCTTTTTTTAACGAAAGAACTAGTAGCCGTTACTTTTAGGGTACGCAATGGATAAATCTCTAGATTCACGTAATATACGACAGGCTCGATTAAGAGAGCGTAAGTAGGAGAAATTGAACACAAGACCTTTTATTCTCATGCTCCTCTATTCCACCAACTCGACCACCCTTTAAGGGACTTAAATCTATTTATGACTAGGCATTGTATCTATTAATATTTCCTATTGAATAAGAGATTTAATGCTTCGTACCTTATTTTTTATCCTAAAAAAGGAGATAAAACCTTTCGATGTGTGATAAATTTAATCATAAAGTTAAAAAATAAGTGAAAGATTTACATGAAAAATTAAACTTAAAATAAGTTTAGGAGAAGAAAAAAAACAAAAGAACAACAATCACTATCAATGCTTTAATTATGGATCATTTGGCAAACAAATGGACCACGCTGAGATGTCAACCTAAATCCCTTTCATTTGAACCGTAGACAGCCAGGAACTCAAAGGATTGATGTTTCCATGTTTTTTAGAAATTAGTTTTCTCAACTAGAAATTAATTGCACAAAACCAGAATTTTATGATCATCCCTGTAGCTTATTTCATAGTTAAGGTCAAACTGGGGAGTTCAAATCTTCTGTCCAGTTTTTATGGTGTCTTATTGTGTCCAGTGAATCTTAACCATTTATTTATACGGGCTCCATGTTTATTTATATGGAGCCCAAGCGAGACCTACATAAATGAATGACCGAAATTTACTGGACACAATAAAACACCATAAAACTAGAAAAAGGATCTTGTTCCAAACTGGAATGGTTGTTTTATACTTTGAAGCTCTAACCGAAATGCTGAGAAACGATTCGGTGTCAGTACAATGTTACCTGTGACGACTGTGTGCTTTTGTACTCTTAAATTTTAAGACGTAATGAAGATGTCCCGGGCGGAGACAACATTAACGTACTTAACGTTTGGCTGCACTCTGGTCCAAAGACCGTTCAGTAAAATGCAGTAATAATGATTTTAACCTTTGAAATAGTTTGTCGGCAAAGATTTCAACCATGACATTACGTTGCAGATTGTACGAACTATAAAACAAAAAAAGAAGTCTAAGACAAAATCAATTAGATCCAAATTAAACTATTCACTTCATCATTATGAGATCATTTAAATTTCAATGGAAAAAATACATGTGCCAAAATGAAAAAAAATGTTGGTAAAAATAAATTAACTTTAATATAAGAAGAGGACAATATTATTTGTTCACTAATTTAACTAAGTACAAAAATAGCATTTTTTATTCAGTAAAAAAAATGAAAACTTAAATATAGAAAAAGAGCAATATTCTTTGTTTGCATATAATTTATTACAGTCATCAGGATATTAGGGAGGTTTTAAAGAAAATCTCTTGATTAACAAATAACCTCTTGGAGAATTTTTAAAAGAAATTTGAATCAAGTTTTTCTAAAGAAAAGAATTTTAATTTTTGAAGGAATTTGGAGGAGGGTTTAAAAATTAAGTTTAGATTATTTGGTGAATAAAAACTATTTTGCACTATATATTGACTAGACCATTTAGTGTTTATTGATTGCACTTGTAAGGCCCCAACATATACCCTAGAAGTATTATAAGATGTCTAGGGTGTATTAAGAAGTGAAAATAACGAATTAAGTTCATCTAAGTATAATAAGAGACATAATGGTATTTAAACAGACATGGGTAAATGGATAATTTGTCCACTTTGGCATGGACATACATACTTGACATGAAATATGTATGGAAATTTTTGGTATGTTTGCTTAGTTTGTGAATGTGATGTAAGGAAATTTGTTGGTTAAATTGGATGTATTTTTGTATTGATATTACATGATAAGACTGAAGTTACTTAATTTTTTATGTATACCTTGCTAAATAGATAGGTTGCACTAAATAGACATCTATAATTTGGTCATATCTTGGTCTGTAGACCTCCAAATTAGAGATTAAACTAGAGACATAAGTCTAAAACTTTCATGAAGGAACCAAAATTTGATTTTGCCTCTAAGAGTTTTGAATTATGTTTTGAAGTTGAGTTCTGGCTGTTGTTCTTCTTTTTGAATAGCCTGTAATTTTTGGGGTATAACTCCCGATGTAATTAACCAAATTGTAAGAAATTTATTCCATTAGAAAATTAAGACATAGGGGAATGAAATTAATTGATAAAATTATAGGCCAATGTGGGAAGTAAAGAAAGAAGAAGAACCAATATGCAATTGTTCTAAAGTTAACACATGAACCAATTGGGTTAAGGCATGTGTGACCAATAATAATAAAACATCTGTGTCTAATAGGAATTAAGCATATGTGTGAGACTTGAAAGTTTTGGAATGGGCATATGGAAAGGGAAGATACACGATATTTTGGGGGTTCCAAGTTCAAATTTTTGTCTTCTTCATTTCACCTTCTTCATCCCATCATTGTTTATGTAAGAAATCAAGCCAATTTTAGGTAGAAATTAAGGTAAAAGTTAGGGATTTGCTCTTCACTTTTATCTCTTCTTATTTTGCTTATGAAGAAATGAAATTATAAGGTTGGAAGTGGGATTGAGATGTATATTTGTGGTGTTTCTAGTTGGTGAGTCAAGCAAAGCTAAAGAGGAAGGGAAGGAAAGGCAATAAAAGACCTACTTTGTCAATTTTGAGGTTTAGAACTACACTTAGTTTAAATCCTCTTTGTGTATATGTTTGAATGGTTTTAAAGATTAATTTGGATATGTAATAGTTTCTGAGATGATTATTGGTGTTACTCTGCATGAACTTGGTTGTATATGATAAGAGAATATCGTGTAGTGGAATTCTGTCTAGTTTTGTTTGATTCAGTCACATTGTTTAAGTCATAACTCAACCTACAAACCTCCAAATTGGGTGATTTTAGTTATATATGAAACCTAAGACACGATAATAAAAATCTCTAGAAGAGACTCCAATGTAATTCTAACTTTATGAAATTAGAAATTGAGATAAAAATGGTGATTTGATGTTGTCTCTGTTTTTGGTATAGCTTGTGATATTTGGTCTATATCTTATGATTTAGAAGTACAAACGGTCTGTTTTTTTATTATATAGAAACTAGAGATATAGGGAAAAATGCCTTGAAGACTTAAATAATTCAAAATTTTTCTATATGCATATTAAGTAACAACTGAAGTCTGTCATATGATTTGCTTCTGACTGGTGGTTTATTTTTAGACCATCGTGGGCTTGGCCCAAATTACACTATTTTGAGTTTGTTTTACTTTTTAATTTTTACGAAATCTTATTCGAACCTTTTTGAATGTGTATAAAACTTTTTCAAACACCTAGAAATAAAAGAAATAGAACTTACCATAGGTGAATTAGGTGATTGAATATTAAAATTTAAGATTGAGCATAATGCATTCCAAAGAAAACCTAAATGTACATAAATGATTTGTTTGCATTTTTATTGCTCATATGTGTATAGTATGATTATATAAGTGTGATTTTGATATCCTTCTAATAGTGGTAAGCCATGACTTGCTTGTATGAATGCAAATGCATATTTTATGACTTGATATGTATATCATATGATTTGTTAATTTATGAATTGACAAATTTGCAAGTACTTAAACGAAATGTTATAGTGTCTGGCTTGTCTTGGTAATGGATAGATAGGTATGCCTATAGGGATACAACACAGTTGCTATAGTTTTGACTTCAATGGTGTCTTCATTTTGAGACTGTAGTGTCTCTACACTTTGATACCTTCACTTATCCACAGTTTGATGCCTTTGAATATCCACAATTCAATGCCTTCGGATATCTATAATTTAATCATTTCATGTATCCACATTTTTTATATCTTTAGATATCCACAGCTCCCGTTATCCACACCCACGAAAATGTGTAGGCCTAACATAGAATGTAAAGTAAATGGTTATAAATAAGAAATACAACATGACAACATAAATAATTGGTATTGATGAACATTTGCATTTGTATCAATAATTTGTATCAATGAGCGCTGAATATCAATATTTGGCTTATAAATGTGCATTTTTTGTATATGGATAATATGTTGAACCATATTTACATTATGCACTTTGCTTAAGTATGTCATCATTTTTTACATGAGGTTTAAATATCAATGTTTGGTTCATGAAAGTGAAGTTATGGTATGTGAGTTGTAATATTTCTGAATGTGTGTGCTTGGTGGATGACTGTTGTGAGTGGTCATCCAAACTAAGGTTGTGCTTGGTTAACACCTTTTCAACTATTTTTTGGCTGTTTGACTTAAATTAGTTGTTTGACCTATATCAATAAGCTCTTTATTTATTTGGTTAGGAGCTAGTTGGGTTGGTTGATTCAACCCAACCAGCTATTTTTTAATCACCTCCTTTACTGGAGCGTTTGAAGATAGCTGATTGATTTATGTCGGCATTGCCCCTCTTTACACTCTACTCTCTACTCTCGGTCTTTTCCATCTTCTTCTTCTTCTTCTTCCTCATTCTTCTTTTTTCCCCCGTTCCTTTCATTTGGGATTACTAAGGTTCAATTATAAGTAGCTCAAATCCAATCAATCTATTATCATCCTTACTCAAAATAAAAAAGAAGTGACTTACATTTCAAAATTATTTAATTTCCCTTTCTCTTTAGGCAATTAATAGTCAATAGAACGGAATGGGTCAAGCTCAAAGCGCGGAGGCAACTGCAATTGTCGATCAATCTTCAACCACCCACCGCTTGCCTTCATCGTCTGTTCCTATGGAATCTCCGACCACCCACCCACCGCTTGGACTTGCTTTGCTAGAATCTCAATATCGTCGCTGGAATCTCAATCTTTTGTGCAAACAAGATGTGATATTGAAGAAAGCGGAGGAAGTAAGAAGGCCCAATGGAAGAATAGAAGAAAGAGGAACTTCCGGAGAAGATGAAGGGTATTACGGAGTTAATGTAAAACTAGCAGGCGAAAAAGAAAGCCTAAACAATTTTAGGGTTAATTAGTTTTAACATATTTTTTTATTAAAACTAAATATCACGTATCTTATATGGTGGCCACGTGGTAAACAAAATTAATTTTTTACAATTATTCTTAATTAAAATGATACTTTTTTAATGTTGCTTTTAGAAATTGCTTGTAATTTGTCACGATCGCAATCTAATATATATTGAGAAATCCTTTTGAAGTCTGCATTGTGGCCTCTTTCTTACACAATTTTTCTTAGTAGGAATAATTATCAAATATGCGGTAACCTCTATCGTTATAAATACGTAATTAATATGTATTGTGAAATTTTAATCTTTGTATAATAGTAAACATAAATTATCATAATACTTGTAAGATTTTATGGTTATAATTTAATTTTAAAAATTAATTATTTTCATAATACTTGAGAGAATATATGTGCATTTCGTAGCATATTGTGAGTCCTTGTTCATTAGCACGAGTAAAAGAGGAATGCCTTAAGTTGTATGGTTTTGTAATTGTTACAACTGCATAAATTTCTTGAAGTATACTTTGTGAGGATTACTCTTGACCTTGAACAAGGTTTTTAAAAGGTTGCTCTTCATCTATGACAAAGTAAGACATTTGTAAAGATCACGCTTTACCTCAAAAAAGAAGATGTTATATAGGGGTTTCTCTTTGTCCATTTAAGAAAGAAAATAATGAATTATTAAGTTAATTTAGGAGATGTAGGCCAATGTTTATTTGAACTACTATAGATCAATTTTGTCTCTTTTCCTAATCTCTTTTGATATTGTTTTATTTTTTTGATTGGTTTATATAAATTTATCATAATCATTTATTAAAGTAAGCACTTTATTCATTAAATTAGAAATATAAAAAAAGTAAATACACAAAATTTACGGTCTCTTGTGTGTCATTATGGATTAATAGTTTCCATCAGCATTCAAGATCTTATAAATTTCGCGAATTTCTCATGCCTTTCTTTTTTTATTCTTCTTTTTATTCTATAATCTCTATTATTTCACATAAGAATTTTTAGAAAGTAATATATAATAAGGTTGTTGCAACAAGTGGTTGAGTTTTTAGTAAGGGTTGAGAATTTTTTAGTTGGTATACTTATAAGTTGTTTTTTTAATTTTTTTGCACATAAAGGCAATTACAACAACAATAAAAACAAAACTCAGTGAAAGTTTTGCTGATATGTGAAGTCTGGAAAAGTCTAGTAGTACACAGTCTTAATCTTAATTAATAAAGAAGTTGTTCTTAATAGACGCATAAAAACAATTCATATCGCAAATAAAATAATATGTTAACAATATAAGAGAACTTGGGTAATTAAATTTGCCTAATTTCTTGTTTTTCATTACATAAACCAATATTTTATCATAATCTTCTATTGTCTATTGAAATATACAAATTTAGATAATGAAAATATTAAGAAGCCAAATCTTATACCAATCAAACACATCTTGATCCTTCTTCTAGATTTTCGTTAACACCAATCTGAACATAGTCTCTAACTATACTTCTTGGGTGATTTAGATCCTAGACTTGTAAAAATAAGAAATTATTATTATTATTATTATTATTATTATTATTAAATTCATTTTAGATCCCTGAACTTGTACTGATCACTTAGGCACTAAGTATAGAGTGTAGTTGGTCTAGGTCCCTTAAGAACTGATAGTCTAAACGAGATTTTTATCAATTTTGATAAGGTGATTTTAACCCCGGGCTGCAAGTGAGTTGGTAAAGGACTCTTCTGGCTTAAGTCAAGTTACGAGTTCGAACCGTCCTCATATATGCAGTCGTTTAAAACTTGGGGCAAGAGCTTTGCTTTCCGCAAGGGACCTACTTGATTCGAGCGAAGATTAGTCTAGGAGTAGATAGCTTAAAGGTACCTTTTTATAGTTAGGACTCTCCTAAAATACCTCGTAAGAAACAACAATAGAAAAACGTGATTCTAATTAAACTAAGACTAAAAGGAAATAAGATATACTATTTACCTGATAAATAATGAATCACGTTATTCAGGTTAAGTGTTTATTTTCTCAACATTGTGACAAACCATTTTTCAGGTTTTGTCTTCCTCCAAAATGCACCTTTATGGCTAGGAGAAGGTACTGTTCTTCCTTCTCTAAATCCTATGTAATAATCTGTCTTTAGCTTCAGCAGCAAAGGCCCGTCGTAACTTCTACAGAAGATTAAAAATTAACAAACGTTTTGTGTTGTGGTTCCATGGAGCTTGATGCAAGTGTTCATGTAGCTCTTGGAGAAGCGCATTATCATTCAAAAACAGATAACTGCATGACCGGAATGAAAACTTAGGATCTTTTTTTGCAATTGGAGAGCACAAGCAAGAGCTTCTGCACCTCATGATTTGAATTGCCAACGGCTTACCTCGTCAGGACCAGCAGTGAAGACGTATATCAGATTGATTGCTGAGAGTGAGAATCCAGCCTCTATGATCGTAGCTGCCTCATCTGGCGGCATATCAACATGGCAAGCTGAAAGCAACAATTGTTTCACCAAAACTTGTTCTCAATGCCAAATACATAATGGCCCATGCTGAGCTTGCGAAGAAGGACTTGAGAGACCCATGTTCAACTCTAACGTGTGCTGCAAGTGATGTGGTTGGCCTCCATCAACAGTGTGTTGATTGGTGATAGGGAACTTAGATAAAAATGTAGAGAGTAACTACGGAATTGAACGATTGGAAGTAAAACCGCAGAAACAAAGCAATCCTAAAACGACTTTAATTAACACAGAAAAAATAGTATGTCAAGTGAAATGATAGAATCAGAGGTAGGATATGGTGTACAGGATATTCATGCGACGAGGAAGAATAAGGATATTAAGAAATTTTGATAAAAATTAGAAATGATAAAATATGATGAGTCTTAATAAAAATAGTTATGAAAATAAAATTATATTAAATAAACATAAAATTATTAAAATATAATTTATTATTTTTTTTAAAATACATCAAAAAAGTAAAAAGAATGTGAAAAATTAAATATCTAAAAGCAGCACTCAAATACTTTGAAGGCCTTAAAAGATCTCATGAGCAAGTTGGATCACTCGTTAAAAGGCAATTATATTCAAATTTATATGCTATAGAAATCTTGTTAATTCGTTAATTATTTGGACTTTTAAGATCTTATAATTAAGTTCTAGAATACTTATAACAATAGCCTAATGTTATGTTAGATTATATGAATGGAATAAAAATTGAATATATATAAAAGAATACAATGTAATGAGAATTACATAAGGTATGCTAATAATAATTAAAGTAATAAAAGTCACAATATTAAATTAAAAATACAAATTTAAAGAATTAAAAAGGAAATTAATGATGTAATGCAATTGTAATTTCATTAAATAGCTCATCACAAACTATAGCATAGACATTGGAAATGGTATTTCATTCGTTTATAATATAATAAAATATAATATGAAGAATTATATTTTATTATATTATATAATAAAATATTTTATTATATCATAAATGAATGAAATTCAATTTCTTCAAATAATTTGTAGCTCTATGTCTCTATTTTATTTAGAAACAAGAACCATCTCATTTGGAGATCTACAGACCAAAATATCATCAAAATATTGAAGCATATTCAGTAAAATATCTAATTCATACTCTTTCAATTGATACCCTTAATTTAATTCAATAAATCTTTTTCAAATTAATACCAAAAGCTATAAATTCTTATGAAGAGATAGAGAAATGTGTTAGGAAACCATTGGTTCAAAAATCAGGTTATTCGGAGGTCGGATGAAAAAGTTATGATCAAAAGAATGGAACATGTTCAAGTTTAGGGAGGATCAGCGGGTCGCGATCGTGCAAATGCGCTATCGCGACTTCCGCGCGAGCGCCGCAATGTTGCAATCGCGACAATGCACAATCATGACTTGCACGAAATTTCCTCAGAGTTGCGATCGCGACTTCCTCTTATCTTTTCTTCCTCCGACCTATCTTGGTAAAAAGGACATAATGTTCACTAGGAATATCGGATTAAGATCATTCAAAGACTATTTTGAAGAACACTTCTAGACCTACAACTTCCATAAAGACTACAAAAATATATTGTGCCTCTAAAAGGGTCAAAATTTTGAAACAATGTTGCTGTCCTGAAAGTCCATCCTATACAACAACACAACTTCTAATAATCACATCTCTTAAATCTAATGTCCAAAAATTTCATACTATGTATCATTGAAAAGCTAAAAGAAAGATCTACAACTTTGAAGAAGACAACTTTGTCCAATTCAGCCTAGATCAATATAGTTTTTTCATTGAAGTCAGTACACAATTTTTACTCTTATGAAAGACTTGAAAATTTTCCCAACTTCACTTCCTCTAACGCAACATCATTAATAACAATTCAACTACCAAATTTATTTCATTAAACCCTCAAATCTCAATTCATACGACTCATCACATTCAACTCCATCTCATCCATGCACAATGATGCAATTCCGCAAGTTCACGAGTCTCAAGTAGTATAGTATAATATCGTCCCATAGGGAGTAATTGTGTAAGTACTAGGCTTAGATCACTCAATTAATTGGACTAAGCAATTGTGTAAGAATGAGGAATTAAAATAAGAAATTTAACTATCAAAAATAATAAAACCAAAGCTAAACAAAAATGCAAATATCTCTAGGGTTTCTACGAATGGAATGTGGTTAGCTTCAAGGATGGTTCCACTTTTAGCATTTTCTATAGACTTTACCGGGATCAATTTATTAGGCAAATTTTTGGTTGATAGACGGTTAAGCCTAGAGTTTCTTAAATCCTTTTTCAAGGTATCAAAGGAGTGTTATGCAATAATCCTAATCAACTATCTTAAACTAGTAATCAAGCATAACCCATTAAGTTTTTTGTTAACCCAGTTTTCTCTCATAAATTCAGTTTATGTCTAAATCTGAAATTTGTAAGTTCTCTGTTTGGAGTTCCGTTATCAATTTTCTCCTATCGATTCTTCAATTAACAACTAACGTCAAGTAATAGTTGGCCAAATACAATACCAACAAAATTAATCTCAAATCAGAAAAATCAAAGCCAAAAATCCATATTTATAAATCAACCGAGATTTAATCCATAAAATTAGCTAAAAGCTTCAGCCCAACCTTGAAGCTTTGAGGAAATTACTTAATCATGGTAGAATAAAAACCACTTAAATCAAGATTAGCAATCAACATTAGAAAAAATCAAATAATAAAATAGAGAAGGAATAATCCCTTTTCTGCGTCACTACGTGCTTGCGTCTCCAGTAACTGTGTGGTGTCCACTCCTTTAGCTCAACTTGGTCTTCTCAACATGTTTTTCCTCAAGCTACCTTGCGTCCACTAGCTCTTCAATCAGTTATTGCCAACAGATGCTTTCGATGCTTTGTGGAAAGAGTTTTTAGTGTAATGGAATATGAAAATAGTGTCAATGGAGTGGATTATGGTGAGTGGCTCTTGCTTTTTTTGTTGTAACGTTAGTTGAGCCCCCATTCAGTGATTTTTTCCCAGCTCTTGACGTAACTCCCCACTCCCGCGTGACCCAAACTCAACATCGTTGGTGATATCCGAGTCTGTGTCCCGCGAAGGTGGTGTGCTACATCAGTCAATCACTTGATGTGTGTAGTATCCTCCCTTATGTAGTGCGTTATTTTTTAGTTTGCTCCTAGCGTGAATTTCGCTTGGTAGTGCCTTTTCTCTCCATACGTGGTGGTCCCTCTATTCTTCACCAAACTCACCTTCTTTTCACCAACTGCCCTCTTTGCTTCAACGTAGCTTCAACCTTTTTTTTTCTGTTTTTAGCCAACACATGTAATGTTAGTGGAAAGAGTATGTGAGTTCAAAAAATGAATGTTGCGTGAGTCCAAAAAAATGAATGTAGCGTGAGTCCTCATGCTTTTTGAGTAGAGAGTATTTTTTTCTTTGGTCAATCACGTTAGTCTCCACTGGTAGGTCCTCCCCTCTCCAACGGATTTTCATTTTCTCTTTTTTTTTGTCTTGACCTCACTCCACGCCTCCTACTCCTCTAGCTGGTCTCTACCAACTGCCAACGTCTCTCCTCTAGCCCCCACTAACGTTATTTATTTATTTTTCTTTTAAACCACCAGCTAACGTCTTAATTTTCTCCAGCCACCCTCTGTCTTCAACGTCTTCCACTTTGTTGCATGCTTTGTTGTTGGTGGGTCCTTGGAGCTTGCGTGATTTTCTTGTTTTGGCTGCCTTTATGAGTGATATTTTTGTCTTATGTTGATTGCTAAGTGGTTGCTCCTTTCGGCGTGGTGTGCCTGGTGTGCTCCTTTGGAACTATCCCTTGGTGTGTGAATTTTGTGCCTCCATTGTAACTGATGTTTTTGGTGGGGTCCTGCGCTGTTTTCTTTTGTGGTGTGTCGGCATCTATTCCTTAGCTGATGGTGCTTGGGGCTTCTTCTTCAGTTGCATTTTTGTTGGTCTTTTGTGTGTAGGCGTAGTGGTCTCCCACTCCTGTAGTGTCTTTTTTTCTTTTCTCCACTATAGCCAGCCTCCAATTTAATTCCTCGCTCCTATTAGAACTTAGCTGCTTGGTGTTGTTGTTTAATGCTCCTCTCTTCCCTTAGTGACAAAGTTTTGGACTTTCCCTCATGTAATTGTTGTTGTGTCTTTACAACGAAAATCAAGTGTATTTCTTACAAATTAAACATGAACAACTATAAATACAAATTCAGTTAAACTAAACAATTTAGCAGGAAAAATATATATATAACCTAATAATTAATTCAAAAATTAAGGAAAAATGCCATTCATTTTAATGAGAAAATGCATCCAACACACAAATTCACAGTTCAACTTAACCATAATTCAAACTCATATTCACATATCAACTTAATAATCATCTATGCACAAATTCATATTTCATTAACATCATAAAAATGAGATTTTACAAAGCTTTAATGGTATTCCAAGCCACATTACATCATTAATATCAAAAATCTGGAAAACAAAAGATACAAAACCCTATAATTCTCGACGTGTGTTTAAAGTCTTGTTTTTACATCAATCTAACTTAAAATACAAAATATTCATAATCGAACGAATGCCTTGACTCTTTTTTCACCCGATCTCTTTCTCATCACCTAGAGATGAGAATGAAAGGGGGTGAGCTTAAAAGCTCGTGGGTAACAAGTTTATAATGAATAACAAGCAAAACTGTTCAAAAAGTTCATTGTCATAGAAAATTCTTATTGAGTCATAAAACACATGTTTCTTAAAATTCTTGTCAAGTAATCAAAATCACAAACAACACAATTTATGCATTTTTCAACTTCTTCGCAAATCATAAACACATAAGCACATCAGAATGGTTTGGGTAGATCCATAAATATGATGAACTACACAATTTCACATAATGGTCTTGTATAATCGTAAACTTGAGGGAGTCCATGAAAGAGCTCCATGCCATTAGCGAGCAGGTGGGAGAAGCCTTTAACTTGGTCAACGTGCACGTGACATTCTTGAATAGACTATACTAAACTCATATAACATATAATTCATGAACTAAAAATATTTTGCCCAAATGACACTTTTTTTGAAACTTGTCTTTCATGAGCATGACATATTTCATATGCATTTCTATCATCATTTCACAATTCATCATAAAAATTCATACACCAAAACATGCAGCACTTTCACAAATCATTCAAAAGCAATAAAGGCAACATTTATGAAGTAATTGAAATCATTTTACTTTCTTGATTTGGACAAAAACATCAATGACTCATTACTCAATTATAAACATGAAACCCACCTTGAATTTCCTTGCTTTAAACTTGCTCAAAATGCCTCTCCTCTTGCTCCTCTTGTCTTTCTTGATTCCCTTTTCATAGGCAAAAATCCCAAATTCAATAGGGTTGCAAAATTGAAAACCCACAAGGCACATTTACTAAAATTGATCCTAGAATACTCAAACTCATGCATTTCTTAAGCTTCATGAACGAAAACCCCTTCCAAAATCCAAAGGATTAAAAATACTCTTACCTTAAATCTTCACCAAATGAAAAGTTTCTTAGCTCAAATGGAAGCTCTTCTCTTCTTTTACCTTTTTCTCTTCTTAAATCATCTTAAAATCTCTCTTGAAGGCTAAGAAAAATCGAAACCTAACTTATTTTCTCTTCTTTTCTCTCATCTCCACCGAAACTCTCTTATCCTCTCTTTGTTTTCGTTATTTTCTTCTCCTCTCCCACAAATCACGTTTTTTGCTTCTTCAATTGCAAGACAACACTCAATTCTTTCATTTATGCCCTTAATGAGTGAGAAATGCCCAATTTGCCCTTCTTTATAAGCCTCATAACTTTAATGCTTAAGTAATCTTCCAAAAATGCCTTTGAACCTTCTTATAACCTTGACACTTTAATTCCATTAACCCATGCAATAAATCTTACTAACTTTGACATAATTAAATAACTCCAAAATAATTAATCTATCAAAACTTTAAAAATTATTTAAATCATGCTTACAATAAAAAAATTTGGGGGCCAACATAAAGTGTTGTTGAAAATAAAAGTTATATATTATAACAGCTAGTGTAGTGATATTGATTGATTAATTTGGTGCATTGGTTGATCAATATGCCATATAGGATAATTAATGTATCAATCAATATGACACGTAAACTTATGATACTTATTTTCACTTCTTTTGATATTTTAGTCGATCACACTTAGACATTGATTGACCATATATTATCTCTAAAAATAATATATTAATTGACAAAACCTATATATTGGTCAATAAATGTATTTGAAACTATACATTAGTCACCCATACCTATTGAGTGGCCGACCAAAAGATATTTTCAAAGAATTTTTAAGTTCACTCAAAGATGAATTTATATTTCTTTGACTAAAACGTGATAAAAAATCATTTTAAATGTTCCCCAAAGAACATTTTAAAGATTTTTTTTTCAAATCTAAACAAAATTTCCTTTCACTATGAAATGATTTGTGCATTATATCCTATATGCAAATGATCATGCAGTGATTGAGTCTCTAATTCATTGTAATGACTAAAATAAGATTACAAGAAGGATTTATCATGATTTGATAAAGTCTTGATATTTTTTAATCCTTTTTGTTCTTGGTTCTTTACTTAAATTGTAAATATGCTCCGCTTTACTCATTTTCTCCATCAATTAATTGTTCAATTTATTTAATTGACTCATTTGCTCACTTTGTTCTTCTATTACACTTTTATCATTCACATATTACTCAACTAGATCATAATAAAGCTACTATCCCACCAAAATTAAATATACTAATAGCAATATATTTTATTATCAACAAATTATAGGGTAAGACCTCATTTGGTGAACAAAATGAACAAAATTTTATAAATTTTTAATACAAACTGTTATATATAATTAACTGTTAAATAGGTAGTGGAGTCCATATAACTTACTCTAACCTAACTTTACCAGCGAATTATATTAAAACAATTTAATTGAAACTTAGTAAAGACTCATCTTTAGTATTTCTACCACCATAAAGCATTGATAAGTAATTTAGAGTAATATATTTATTTTTTAAAATGAGTAAGACTATGAATTTATTTTTATATCTTTTACCTCAAATTTCTATATAGACAATTATTTGCAAAATAAGATAAACAAATGTATCAATTATTTTCTCTCGTGTTTACTCTTGCAATTCTTATAATACATATCCTAATTACAAGTATATATCTTAATTCGTCTAATTCACAGTTCATTGAATTTCCATTATTCTTCTAATCTTTTGAATGAATTATAAATTTTCTTTTATCTTAGTGTCACCAAAATTTACAAGAAAACATTAAACTATGCGGTTTTATTAATTATGAAGCGCCAACTATAAGACAAAGCTGATAATAAGAGAACATAGGAATAACGTTTTCTTTTTAATAATTTTCTTTTCACTCTAAACAATTACAATTATCCGGGAGAGCGAGAAGGTAAAAACTGGATAAGAAGCCATATCACAACACTCTGTCAAGAGCAAGTTGACATAAGAGTAAAACAGTACATAGTAATAATAACGCTGGATTTTTAACCTAAGCAAAAACAGAAGAAGATCTAAAGTAGGACGGATGAAAAGTACAAGTTTAGACGTATGTCTAAACATCCAAGGCAGGAAATGTCGTCAAATTGGTTTTGGGGTTTGAAGTCAAGAGCATTTTGTGGATGGTAGACTGGAAACTCCCTGTCGATGAAGTTCCACTAAGACGCCATCAAGAGATGGAGGTTTTAGTCCAAGAGGAAGTGGAAGCCATGGCTTCGATAGAACGTCTCCAATAGCTGCATCTATACTTTCTTTCGACTGTAACATCAAATATCAAATGTTAAAACAAACCGATTATGCATTACTGCATGTGGCAGCAATATCATGCAATTAAAGAGTGTGTACTAACTACAATGCAATTGCAACTTTTTCTTAAACAAAATAATTTTATCACTCCCAAATTTCAAGCTTTCGCATGTCTAATAGCCCTATTTCCTATATAGTTTCAAATAAAAGTGAAAATTCCCATTGATGTAGAATGGTTAAAGTTGGCTGCAAATCCAGCAGCGATGCATATGTACTAACAGTGAGTGCTGATGGAAGACCAGTAGAAAAGAACTAATTAACTCACAGGATGACAGTCGAATTTAGGTTGATGGTGGTGGCCTGATTCTGGTTGTCCAGGATGACAGTCGAAGTTAGGTTGATGGTGGTGGCCTGATTCTGGTTGTCCAGTCGTCGGGATACCAATGCCGGGGGCGGAGGGGTCTACTTTGTACATGCCCTGGGATGGTATGCCCGGAACCGGAGGTGTCGCAAATCTCTGCAAATGACACATGCATTAGTGTATAATGTAGCTGATGAATAGCTAATAAGTAAACACGTGATAGAACCTTTGATCAATCAATTCATGCAAGTACTAAAAACACCAAACATAAAAACAACACTAAAGAATCCAAAAGAGTAAGGAACGACTAGTTACCGTGGATGGTAAAGACTGTGGAAAGCAATGTGCCCCTGGCCCCGGCCCTGGTAGCATTAGTCCATTGGGAACCTAAACCACCAAAAATGGAATATGCCAAGTTAGAGAATTTGCCTTCCATATTTGCCACTCTCTTTCCTTGTCAGACTTTCAGTTTTTTTTTTAAATAATAAGCGGTAGAGGTAGAAGTGATTACCCGATGATGCTGGTGCCAGAATGAGGGTTCCCGTGGAAGTGGGGCCCATGCATGTGGTGGTGGTGGTGGTGGAGGCGGTGAATGAGAAAGATGTTTAGGCCATATGTGTATGTGGGATTGGTCCATTGATGGATGACCCCATACATGCAAGGGTCTGCAAGTTGGGTGCTGCAATGGAGCCACCGGAGGGAAGCCTATTGTGGGTACATGCCAAGGATTCATGTCTCTCTTGCTACTAACTCCCATAGCCGCTGGCACTCCATACATTTGCCTCCTTTGGCTCCAACTCGCTGCCTCCGCTTCACGAGCTAGCAAATGTTTACGGTGGGAACGATATTTCTGCATTAAATCTTAAGTCTTAACACATACAGTAACAGAAGAACCAAAATTAACCATATTGAAGTTATTTTGCGATTTACTGTTACCTGGTGAAAAAATATATAATTAAACAACAAACACTTTCTTTGATGTTAATTTTTTTTCTTTTTACAAACTTAAGCCCCTTTTATCACACATATTACATACATCATCTCATTGAAAACGTACGATATACATGTTAATACGAGCATTAGGTTGCAATAAGTCGACTTTGAGGACATTAATAGGTGTTAAAAAGTTTCAAGTGAGTTCTCTACTGTAGAATTTGGTTACCTTACCAATTGCAGATTACACTTACTAATTAGGCTGTTTATTTAGAAGATGGAAGCAGCAAGTAGCAAGAAGAAGAAGAAGAAGAAGAAGAAGAAGGAGGGATTTGTTAAGTACTTGAAGGTGGCTAGCAATGTTATGGCGAGTGAGACAGTCAATTCCCATCAACTCCAAAATCCTGGAAGGGACTGCCTTATCCACCCCTAGTTGCTCCACTGCCTGCACGAATCTTCTGTGCAGCTCTGGCGTCCAGTCGACCTACACTCAATTCAAGAATCGAAACAAAAACAATCAAACAAAAAACGAAATTACATAAAAGCACGTACACTCTCTCTCACTAGTAAATAGAATAGAAAATCTAGACCCTTTGGCTTTACTTCTTGATAAGATTCCCGTGATCTCTTGCTCTTTGCCCCCATGAACTTTACCTAAGCTCCCTATCCCATAATTGGAAGATGAAACCATTCACGTTTTACTGTACTTAGTACTTACTACTTGACACTAAGCATAGAACTGCTCGTGGAAAGTTTAAACAGTTAATAACGTAAGTACTCAACATAACCTAATTACGCTGGAGAAAGCATAGAACTGCTCGTGGAAAGTTTAAACAGTTAATAACGTAAGAACTCAACATAACCTAATTACGCTGGAGAACAAACAAGAAGGTACCTTCACCTTTCTTTTCCCTTGATTATTTTTTGTTTGCGTAGATGATGATTTCCTTCCTTTATCTCCTTCTTTATGAACTGGATTCAACGCCATCGACGACGAATCATCTCTTTTACTCACTATCTCCTCCCCTCTGGTGCTCAAACTCGAATCCACTCCTGACCCTGATGACAACTTATCTTCCTCTTCTTTTCTTGGATTATCCTCTACTTTCTCATTTGATACGGATGTGTTCATCTCAGATTCGTCCCCTCTTCGTGTAACTGATAATTCAGCAAGAATTTCTGGGTCCATTTCCAAATCTGGCAACACGTCTCCATCATTGATACCCCCGAAGAGATCATCAAAATCGATACTTTCCAATAGGTTCTTGTCGGAGAAGTCGGACAACTCTTCGTTCCCAAGAGGGCTAAAGCTCTCCATCTGCTCTTGGTTCTCATTTTTAGGGCTGAGGGTCGTACTTGTCAAGGAGGATATAGCTAACATTAATCCCGGGGATAGCTAAGATTGAAGTCAATTACGAAGCGCAGTCTATAAGGATGTATGAAGCGGATGCAGCGTACGGGGGTGCAATTACGTAAAAGAGTGCATGTAAGTATATTAAGAGTGGAAGGAACTGAAGAAGAGAACCGGAGGAGAAGTTGTTTCCGGTGGAATTCGGTAGAGAAGGGACAAGCAGCGCTGCTTGTTGCTTTGTTTGCAGTGCAAGTGGGGAGAGACTGGATCTCAGCCACAACTTGTGTGTTGAGATCTCTAAAATTTTGTTTTATGTTATTGTTTGTTCGGTACATAATTGGTATGTGCATATACAAAAGTATATTAGTATAGTATGTGGATGACCTTTTTTTGCAGATATGAAAATTTGAAAAAGAGCTGGCTGGTGAGCTCTTTCCAATTCACCAACATATATAGAAAGAGACTGATTTTTCATTTTCCCTACCAAATAAAAACAAAAACATAAGGGAGAGAAGATATGCATGTGGCAGTGGCAGTGGCAGTGGCAGTGGGACTAAAGCTACTGTGAGGAATGGATGATTATTAGGCATATCCTATATTAGGTCACTTATATCAGTTGCACTCTGAAAGGATTGTCGAATCTTTAATTATGTATTTCATTCAATTTCCGCAAATTCATTATATAGGTTAAGTAAGAAGACACCTTTTGCTTGTTTAGGCTTAATTAGGATAGATTTTTTCAGAGGCCCTATAAGAATAGTCTCAAGACCTTATCTTTGGCTGACCATGACTAAGTCTTCGTTTCGATTTTGAGCAATACCCTCCTCGCTTGTCAACGTCAGACTCCTGCTTGAGTCTTAATAATGAAGATTAAAAAATCCTATGGCAGTTGATTTGGTAGGAGGTTCTTTGGCTTCACTGAAGTTGTGGGTTTGAGTCTTTTTCATATACGCAGCTATTTAAAATTTGGAGTTATAACTTTACTTTTTTGTAAGAGACTTACTCAATTCAAATGGTGATTAGTCTGAGTGTGGATGATTTAAGGCACCTTCTCATAGTTAAGACCCTTCTAAGATACCTTGTGGTCAACAAAAAATAATAATAATAAAGATTAAAAACTACTTGTTGATAGGGAAAATTGTTGAAGTATAGATCTAGCCCTTCAAAAGTCCAACTAGATCAGCTTGAGTATTAGAAATATAGTAAAGATAAAGCATTACAGATTGAGTATTGTAAAGAATATAATTATGAAAGAAATATAGCCATCAACATATATTGATTTGCATAATTTGTCATTAAGCTTTTTGCATTGATAATAGCCTTTGATATATTTGTTTTAGATAAATAAAATCCTTGAACTCTTAATTGTCTTTTCAATATAACTTTATTATAATTTTTTTAACTATTCGATTAAGTCATTTTATAATTCCAAATATCAATTTTAAGAACCTATTCTAGTTTACAGTGTAATTTCATCAATATGCAAATAATATTTTACTTTATGATAACAAACTAAAGGAATTGAACATGTGCAACTAAAAAAAACAGTCAAGGCTGTAGGAAATACTTGTAAATGCTTTGTTATCTTAGTAATAACAAAACAAATCATATAATTCATTTTTATATGATAAAATATAAAATGTGTTTGTTAGGCCACTATAGTAAAAAGAGCTTAGAAAACGGTATGTTTGTAACAGTTTAAAAATGTGTTGCTAAAAATTATATATACCCAACCAATGTCGGATTGAGTTCTGGTACGTTGCTATACTGACACCGGTTAATATTAGGTATCTTTTCAAGCAATTTTTTAAATTTATGAAATAGTCCCTAAATTTTTTTAAAAATTGTAAAATATCCTATTAGTATATTGTACTGTATGCTTTATAATTTGACATAAACCTTGTCTCTAAAAATCATAATAACAAATTTAAAATAACAACAATTTATTTATTTTTATTAAACATAGTTTTCAGATATTTCACTTATAAATAATAAACAAAATTAATATGAAAAAAAGACAATCATCATACAAATATGAAATTAAGAACAATACAAAGTATTTAAAATATTATAATTTCATATATAATAATAACAATTACATCAAAACATCAAATAAAAAGAATAATAAATGTCCCTTACTCTCTAACTATTACAATTTACAATAACAGTTCGTGACGAGAAATCAACCAAGTAGAAGTGAAACTTAAAATAAAAATATTTATAATTATATTGCATAGATGAAATTTAATATGTACATCGAATATAAGTAAAATTGAAAGAATAAGAGAAACAATACCTTAAGCTTCATTCAATCGTTTACGGGAAGATACCCGTTATAACTACACTGACTTTAGTTATCATTTAGTACAAAATTCTCATCATCATCATATTCAAATTTGATACACAAAATGACATTGAGATAAAATGTCATTTAGTAACATTAATTAAATGTTACTAAAATGTTAATTTAATATAACTATGAAATTCAATTTAAATTAATTAAACTTTATTTAAATTAATAATTTAAAATAATTATAATAAATTATTAGCTTGAACCCGGTTTAATTTGTTCAATCCAAATTTAAGAAATAAGTTAAATCATCGTATAAGCAGCATTTAATTAGTTGATGTGTTATCTTCATGTCATATGTATTTAATTATTAATTTTTAGCCAAATTAATATTTTTTAAAATTAAATATTAAAAATAAATTTAAAAAACTTTTAAAATTAAAAATTCTAATATTAATGTGTTTTAAACTTAATTCAATTATGACATTTTTTAGCCCTGAAATCATTAATACTTTGCCCAGAACCTATCACTAGATTAAGTTGTACATACACTTCAATAGTTTAATCACTCTCTTTATCTTATCTTCTCCTTTTCTTCTTCTTCTTCTTCTCTTCAGCATTTATCACCATTGAAACAGACTAGACCAACCTCTTTATTAACCTTAACTACCACATATATACAATCACCTTTTTTGTTTACACTCTTTTTCTCTATATAAACACCATATGTGAGTATCTTAGAACTCATAAGTTCTAAGTTATATTTTCACTTATAGTGTAACATGGCAAGCTCTCGAACTCTTAAGTTGGTTTCTATGGCGGTGGAGAGCCCGTTGAATTTTTTTTTAATTTTCATTTTTGCTAAAAAATTCATGGAGGTTTAAAACTTAGGTACTAGCTAGTATATGACTGATATTTTAAATATCAGCTAGTATCGGCCTATATTAGGCAAAAACTTCAGTACCAGTCGGAACCAACGACCGATATCATTAACCTTGATACCGTTCCATTTTTTTACCAGTCGATACAAAACGGTATTCACATCCTTGAACGCAACAATTTTTAAAGTTTCGCCTTTACTAATATTAAAAGGAAACGATAATAATAATTTGTTGCAACATATAAGAAAAGATGACAAAATTAAAAAATGTGCAATAAAGTTTTATATATGCAACATCTAGAATTGTTGTTATTGTTTAAGTGATTATTAAAGGATATTTGCTAATGTTACATATTTATTTATATAGCTACTTACTAATGAATATTTAAATTATAAAATTTCTCTATTTACTAATGAGTATTATAAATATGTCTAGGAAAAATTAAATTACCATAAATTTTTATTTTGTAAAATTAAAACACATGATACAATCACTCCAAAATACACAAAAGCACGTGTACTATATACCTGTATGAAGGTGTCAAACTCTTTTTACCTTATTGTCTTTTATATTGAGATCAATTGTAAATTCTCTTTGCTTATTTTTCCAATTGCAAATATATTGCATCCAATGTGAATTGAGAAATTTAAGCATTTGACTTTGTTTATAAAAAGGATTGAACTAGTTTTTGGACTACATTAATTTGTTTTTATTAAATGGACTACATTAAGGTTACATTTATTTATGTAGAAAATAACATGAGCTTATTTTTTGCCATGTTATTTGTATTGCTCATGTTATTTGCCGACATAGTTGGAAATGGATAATCTTCCAGATTAAGTATATGTCATTTATTCTTTCAAAGAGTATATAATATATGATATAATTGCGTGATAAGAGTCGTCTTTTTTTGTTCTGCTTGTTGTAATCTTTTTTGGGTGTTTTTTTTAATCCTTTTCTCCGTGTGTACTTTTACTTCAAAGATAGAGATTCAATCTTTGAGTGAAAGATCAAGGAATGCAGCAAGGTGATTAGACGATGTTAAGCTTGAGGCATGGTGGTGGTCGAGGCAGCAGACTCTTCATTCCACGTTTAGAGTCCTCCTCTTCCTCTAATAACTCTTCTTTTTTGTCGTCTTCTATTGTTTTTGGCCATCTCTCTCTTTTGCACCCTCATGGTTACACTCCCCCTTTGAAGGTTTTCCTTATTGCCCATCTCGAATCTAGACCCATTTGATGTGTCTATCTGTTTGTTTTGATTTCCTACATCTGTTTTTGTGTGTTTTAGATTGATTTTTGTGTTGTTGTTTAATAAAGGTGCTAGCTTTAAATATGAGGATTGGATTTTCTATATTAGAGTGTGATTGTGATATCAAATATGTTACTGATTATCAACTACCGATTCTTATTTGCTTCTAATGATTTCTTTTCAATGGTTGTCTAGGCTTAATTATGTTATCTTTATCTATTTCTCCATGGATGATTTAAAAATGGAAGAATAATTATTTATTAGGTTTCATGGAAAAAATAAGCTCATGTTATTTGTCAACATATTTGGAAATGGATAGACTTCTAGATTAGGTATTTGTCATTTATTCTTTCAAAGATTATATAATATATGGTATAAGCAATGTAAAATATGGCAGAGAGGAATAAACAAAGCTATTGAATTGTTTGAGTTTGACGCAAATCTTTACTTTGATGAGATTCAAGAAGTGCATTAGATGAAGTAAAGAGATGTTTGAGTAGAGGACGTTTTAGTTGCTTGGGCCTATTTCCTACTCCTATTTTTAGCTTGAATTACTAAAATGATGAAATCTCTTGTGTGTAATTCCACCTTAACTGTTTTTTATCAAGTTATTCTTTTGTATCTATTTAACTCTGATAATTGTTAGATTTTATAAGAAAACATCATTTGGATTTGATTCTCTGAATCGAATGATAAGTTTGTCAATAGCTATCAAATGCTAAGTTTGTCAACATCCTCAATCGATTTTGATGTTTTTTCCTTTCAAAATGTAAAATTGATTTGATGTTCTTCTATAATTTTAGTTACAGCATGGATTCAAAATACCTATAGTTTTGCACAAGACATAATATTCCTATCTTGAAGAATTCTCTAAAGATAATTTCTATATTAAGTTATCTCTTTCACTTCTCTTTAGTACCAACCTTTTAAATGTTTGATATCATCCTAATTTCCATGAGTGATCTAATCTATGGCTATTTTCTTAAAAAATGTAACTTAGTTGAAGCATAGATTCAGATGCTTTGCAATTTTAACTGATGATGACTCAAAGATGACAAGAATTAGGCAAGGCATATAAAAGAATCCTAGTTTGAGAACTAATTTGGGTCAACATCATTTAAAGATCACTTTAAGCATAGAGTGAAAAAGGTATGTGGATCACAAAAGCTTTTTGAAAAATTTGGAGGACTTGAAAAAATCTATAAAGGTAATCTTTATCCAATTAGATTAAGCTTTACCCAATTTGACTAGGTGTTGAAGTAAAGGTAGGGTACCCTCTTAAGGTGAAACATGACGAAGATATTATTATTCATCTTTCTCAGGTAAAAATTGTTATAAATTTACTTATATTAGGTTCCGCGAAAGTAATCTCTCTAATAGAATGAGTTGACTGCTTCTTTGTGAAGTTTGACTTGAAATTTTATTTCCGGCTACATTTGGTGAGCCTAATTAATAAGAAAATTGATGAAGTAGATTAGAAAAAGAATATTATTATTTGTGAATCAGTTTAAAGGGATGTGAGGTAAACATTTTCCATCTATTTAACAAAAATAGGATTGATGACATGCTATTGTTATATGTATTTCAATTGATTATTATGTTCTAATAGTTTTCATACAAGTATGAAATGCATACTTTACCTTCTAATGATGTTTTGCTTTTTGGTCCTTATCATAACTAGATATCTACTTAGATTTATCTATCAAGAAATTGGAATGCATGTAGTATGAAAGAATAGGTACGTTATTCTTACAAAGGACTTTAGAAAGGTTATAAAGCCAATGTGAAGAAGCATGACACTGACTTCGAATTTTAGAAATGATGAAGAGTTGTTGAAGCTTGTAATTTTCCTTGCAATTGTTAAGGATTATAGAATTTGCTTTTTATTTTTGTAACAATAAAAGCACATGTAATTTTCTTTTGTATTTTGAATATGTTAAATATTGAAATTTTCAAGTCCTTATAGACTATATATTATGTATAAATGTAGTGTTTTAGTCGTTTACATTTGATAATGCGTACGCAATTAAGATGTACATTAATATCTATATATTGATTTTAATGTATATATGGATATTGCCAACATAAATGACAAGAGTTTGCTTTTATGTTAAATATTATTGGTAATGAAAGAATAAATTCTTGCTTTTATTGTTACGAATTGTTGACTAAAAAATTCACTTTGTTGCCTAAAAAGACTTAAAGTATTGCAATATCTATTTAACATTATTGCTATAGTTTGAAACTAATGTGTTGCGTTAGTTAAAGCTTAAAGCAACATTTTTTATTTTGTTGCCTAATCAAAAAGCTATGTTGCCTTATACTTATAGCAGTGCCACTTTTTGTAATGATATGAATTATGTTGCCTTGATAAAAAGATAACGAAAATTGTACTTATAACTACGCTTTTGTCTGTTGCCTAAAACACTTTTTTTCATAGTGGACTTAGGTTTGAACATTTCAAAATTAATTTATATTAAAATTAACTTTTACTCCCTTATCATTTTGCAAGCTATATATTGATCTTTGACCTTCATTTTTATGTATTTGTTTATTAAAATCATGTGTTATATTTAATAATAATGATTTAATTGTATTTACAAAAGTTTTAAGAGTGGTCATAATATAACCACTAAAAATAGGTGCATATCCATCCTTTACAACATCAAACTTCTAAGGAAAGGTATGTCCGTCTTTTTCTATATTATTATTTTTCTACTTTAAATACATTTTCATGAAACAAGGCCATGTTTTATCCATACAAACTCCTTTTGATTGTGTGTATATGGTAGATACTGCTAATATTTTGAGTCATATAAGGAGGCCAAACAATCTCAAAACAATAAAGATGCTTCCTCTTAGACTATTGTTTCTTTCTCCTTATTGTTAATTTTATATTCTCTTGACATATTTTTCATTTATATTAAATAAGTTATTGTGTTGATTAAACTCTATATTGTAACATGTGTGTTTTATGTAGTGAGAAATTTGTCTAGCAGTCTAAGACTATTGTTGTATATGATCATAAATCTATAACATAAAAAATTGTCTATTTTATTAATAAAATAATTATTTGCTAAATTGAACATCTTCCTTATGCTCAAAAGTTTTGAATTATGTAAAAAAAATTTGTTCCACTAATTCATATATAAAAGAGTTACAACTATATTACTTCTATGAAGTTTTTTTTTTGTCTTTGCTATGTATATATGAACATGAGAGGTTTGATAAAATTATGAAATTATGTTACCTACAATCATACAAATCTAAGAGTTTTGAAATTTATGATAATAAATTTTAAATAATTTCAATATTTATTTTACAAGCTTTTGTCAAATATTAGACATAATTAGCTTCCAAAAATTATATTAGATAGCTTTTTAGCATACACCTTTGATATGAACATGTCTAATTTACATGCAACTTTTAATTAATTTTGGTGCATAATTAGAGGAAACAAAATCTATTGTGTTTATGAGTTAAGTTAATTGTGAAAATGTAGAAGTAAATATGTAATTATAACTTTTCTTGATGCAATTGAAAATTGAAGTTAACATACTCCACTTTGTCCTATCCAATTATCATTTTTATGTTATAAAACTCCTCTGTGCCTTGAGTACCTAGATTGTGTTAACCTAGCTTAATAAAAAATTTAAAGACAATATAGGTCAATAAAAATAATTATATACTAAATAGAAAACTCCTAATATAAATTCTTAAAGTGAGATAAATATATTGATTCCAAAAAAACTAAAGAAAGAAAAATACTTTTCTACCTACAAAGAAAACAACAAATGTTCTATCTTTTATAATTTAGAACTCGTAATAAAGAAACAGAAGGAAAAACTAATTTATAACATTCTATTATTTCCTATGAGTATTCTACTTAGACTAAAGAGTAATATTGTACCATTAATATTCATTCAAAAGGTAAATATGGATATGTAATACATGTAAATGGAAGTAACAAATGCCCTTATAATGTAAGAAAGCACTCTTATAAAAATAAAAAATAATCAATAAATATAAAAAATAGTCCACGCATATTTATTTAGACTCTCTTTAGGAAACTCGTCTGAGCAACTTTTTATTGATTCCTTTTCTTTTCATTATGTTTTAAGCCTTTTTTCCCTAGATTTCATTAAAGACTTTTTATATATCCTCCAATGTAACTTATCCTTAACCTCCTCAATTGATCTGTCTCTAAGTGTTTCTCTCTTAGCTAGTCCTCCCCCTCCCTCCTATTTTCCCTTTATACTCCTTACTTTGCCAATTTCTTCTATTATACCTTGTTTTAATTCCCAGCTTGTCAGTTTTTAGACTTCTCTCACCTGTTCTCTTCTGAATCCTTTAACATCATTCTCTCCCCTTTCTTCCAAAGCACTCCTGGTATAAGATATTGTGAGATGCTTCTTATTTTTAGGCACTTAGATATGTGCCTCCTTCTTCGAGTGATTGTGATCCCAATATTTTGCCACTAGTGGAAGTCCTCAAATATAGGTCCTTAATGGTCCCTACTTTAATGGATTTCTTTTTTGATAATCACGCAACATTCTCTTTAGTTTTCATGATATTCCCTTGAAGTATTGATCTATAAATGAATTAAGCTACTTATTTAGTGCTGTTGGAAGATTAATTTTCTTAGAAAAATACAACACTGATGAAAGGGATCGGTAGTATGTATTAAAGTCAATTTGATAAGGGGTTACCATATATAAAAATATATTAAAGTTCAATAACTAATGGAAACCGTAAAAAAATAAATTAAAGGATTGACTACCATAAAAAAAACTTTCAAGACCAAAGAATATGATGAATTAATGAACTTTCTTAAAGTCAACACCTTGAAACACAAACACCTAATTATAAAGTACAAGTGTAACTTTAACAGTGCATAGTTCCTTATAAATAGCTCCAACTATCACTTTAGAGATTAAAAATTATCAAAAATCAAAGACAAATGTGAAATCAATTAATTGCTTTAACTAATGAGCTTAAATTGGAGAATATGAATGGGAATGCTTCTGCCTTGATATTAGCTACAAATAAATATAATGGGAAATCCAAAAAAAGTAAAAATATGTCTCCTCTATAACTACCACTTAAGTTCGATCACTACTTAGAATGTGAACATTTAAATAGCCCCTCTAAGTAACAAGGGATCAAAGACTTTTTTCTATCAAAAAAATCTTTCTATTTTGATTTTACTAGAAACTAAAATAAAAGATCGCAGGTTACGTGAAAGCCTCCCTTTTTTCTTACAAGAACCAGATTAATGTAAGCAACCACTAATCTCACCATAATGGAAAAATTTTAGTGAATTATATTCCTACTAAAGTTTTAGTTAGGCATTCCCATCTATCATATCAATTCATCCACCTAGGCTTAATTTTCCTTTCCTTTTTTTTAATCAAAGTGCATGTTGTATACATGTATGATTCTAACGACTCTTTAATGAGGAAACTCCTTTAGATTGACATTGTCAATTTTAATTCACTTATCACTGTTCCCTAGTTAGTTTTGGGTGACCTCAACTGTATACTACTTTCCTATAAATCAAAAGGAAGTTCAATATGTTAAAAACCTATAAACATAGACTTAGACAACTGTATCTTTGTTGTAGTAAGGTTATTTGACTTTCCCTAAGAGACACTAGTTTATATGGATTAACAATTAAAAAGGTTGTAGCTTCCTCAAGAGTAAACTTGATAGAGCTATGGCCAACTCCCAATGGTTGAACAATTATTTGCATTCTTAGGTTCTATTTAGTAACCTTCTCTATTTGGACCATAATCTCATTAATATTTTCTTGAAACTTTCTAAAAGTGACCTTAAATCACTATTTAGATTCACTAATTATTTAGTGAGATAGTTAGGGTTTGAAGATGGGATGTCTTAAATATTAATATTAGTGTTCATAAATTTGATTCATATAACTGTATAATGAGATTAAAACCCATCAACTTAAATCTATAAGGTCCTTAATAACACTTTTATAAGTAACACTAAAAAAATAATGGTAAATACTAGGACATATTGAATATGAATCAGTGCAAGGTCAGTGATAATATGGGGGATAACCATCTTAAATTACTAAAGAAGTAGGCAATGAAAATTTATATAAAATCCCTTTTAGCCCATAATTCACTCTTGAAACAAAAATTAAAAATTACTTGGATTAAATATAAAACAATAACAAAAAATTCTTTTACAATGCAATTTTTGTTTGTAAAAACATCAGTAAAATATGTTCACTCATTGATATCTCAAGGATGTTATCATTGATATCTAAAGGAGGGATTAAGTAGCTAACCATTGATTTATTTAATCAATCTTTAGGAAAAGCATGTATTACCTTTAACTTTATTATAAATATAAGATCCTTCATTCCCTACATTATCAAGAGAAAATGGACTACCTTAATAACCCTTTTTCTAGATAATATATTAAGAATAAATATGCTAAGCTAGTTATAAATAAAGAAATAGGTCTAATTGGTTCTAATGCTTACTCTTTTAAGAGAATTGGTAGTTGGTTAGAGATACATAAATAAATTTAGAATTTTTCTCCTAGAGGCAAAATGTTCTGTAAGATTAACAAGACTTTCATTAGCATGCTCCATAAAGTTTTGAAATTTTTTACTTTTAAATATTTCAAAATTATCTCATGTTATAATATTATGTGCAAGCTTATCTTTAAAATACTAGTAGATAAGATCAAAATGGTGCTAAATTTGATTATTAACCCTTTACAAGGGATGTTTATAATAGGGAGTAACATTAGGGACATCATTTTGATTGCCTAGGAACTACTAAAAAATTAGCATATACTTCCTTATATGAAAATATGTCTTCTTAAAATTAATTTCCATAAAGTTTTTGACATATTGGAATGAGATTTTTTCATTAGCATCTTAGAATCATTTGGATTTCTAACTATCTTTGTCAAGTAGTTGTTTAGACGCATTTCTACCATATTTTACAATATTATAGTTAATAGTTAGCCAACCCTAATTTTTAGAGGTGGTAAAGGCTTGTGGCAAGGAGACCTTATTTCATTATCTTTTTATCTTTTGCATATCTCACTCATTTTTTTAGCCTTTAATATTGAGAGCAATTACAAGTTCAAATACCATAATAATTGTAACCATCTAAAGCTCTTTAACCTCTTGTTTATTGATGATCTTCTTCTATTTAGAAAATAAAGTATCTTTGTAGTGAATAGTTTCTTAATTTCCTTACAATAATTTATCATATTAGGTATATTGATAAATCCTAGTAAGAGTAACCTCCATATATAAGAAGAAAAGTTTGTATTAATATTTCAAATCTCCTAACATATATGCACCAAACTAGATGTCCCATCACTTAAGTATTAAGATCCCAATTACTATGACAAGACTTATCTTCTTTAATTATATTTTGCTATCTAATTTAGTATAGGAAAGATTAGATAACTAGAATATCTTGAATCAATCTTATGTAATGACTAAACAATTGATTTCTTTGTTCTTTAGCAATTGAAATATTTATTAGATCGCCTACATTTTCCTTTTACTAGAATATCTTGAATCAATCTTATGTAAAGAGTAAACAATTGATTTCTTTGTTCTTTAGCAATTGAAATATTTATTAGATCGCCTACATTTTCCTTTTAATGTCTATTGAAAGATTGCTTAAAATTTTCTTATAGATGAAGAATAAAGAAGTTGCTATAAAGGTTAAGATCAAGTAGAATGAGTTGTGTTTGCCTAAAGCTAAAGGAGGGTTGGGATTCCATTCTATTAAATTAATGAATAAGATGTTACTAATCTAGTCTAAAAACATTTTATAGATACTGAGTCGATATAGGTTTGACGAGGAAAAAGCATATGGTATAGCAATGTTAATGCTTAAATATTATGGACTGTGAAATATATTTTAAACTTTAGAAAAAAAGGTTATAGGTGTTTTGAATATTATCATCAATGATAGGATAGTACCTTGGTTTTAGCATAATAAGTGAGACATATTAGGACCTCTTGATAGGTTTCTTTACATCATATCAATCATCGAAGGTTTATAAGAGCACTTTAAATTGGAAACAATCATCTAAAATAATGTATAAAGGTGGAAAAATGATCAATCTTTTCCTTTTAATTAGGAACAACTTCCTTTCTTATGCATCAAGTATTACTAGAGAAGATCATGCTATTTAAACATGTCATAAGTCCTATAATTTCATAAATAATTCAAATTTATAACTTATAAATGGTAGTCATCATACCACATTATGGAAAAACCTAGTTTAGCTCCTTAACGGACTTTCAAAAGCTAGCTTTCTTCTTTAGTTTAATATGAAAATAAACTATAGATTGCAAATAGAATTACCTTTATAGCTCAAGAAAGCACCGATTGTGTGCTTCGTAATTTAGAAATAAAGTCTCATAATAATTTTTTATTTAGCTACACTTACTCTTTTACAATCTAGAACACTATCCTACATATTTGTAATTTATAGTGTAACTTGTTACATTGGCAAAACACAATGAAATAGGCTTCTAGGTTCACATTTAAGTTCAAAGGGAACATTGCCATTTTAAATGACCTTTTAGACGTATAGTTTCTGCTCTTTGAAGGAAGGGAACACTAGATTATTTAAAAACTAGGAAAAAAAACTTCTAATAAGTTAGCCATCAGTTGTATCATTTGATTAGGGAAATATCCATAGCTAAGGAAGTCAACTTAAACCTGAGTCTAGTTATGGATTCCAACTAGAACCTGCAACTTTTGATTGATAGTAGTAGTTGTCTTAGTATTTTTTTGGTTTGTAATTTTTTATTTTTTATTTTTGAGGGTATCTTACATTTTATTTCTGAGGGTATCTTACTTTTGAAGTGTTTGGCTTCTTTGACTATTCTTGGTTCTAAGCCCTTGTCAAGCTCTTGTTCCCTTATTAGTGGGTTTCTTTAAATTCTTAAAAACATAAAAAATAAAATAACTAAATTTATTACCAAAATGATTATAAGACAAACAACCACTGATCAAACCAGAGTGCAACAAAATAATCACTGTAAATGTAAAATTGGTTGTTAGAAGGAATCAAAAGTAAAGAAGAACTTCTAATGTACGATGCATTAGGGGAAATTTAAAAAAGGTTACTAAAAAGAAGGTTGTTATGGCTTAAAGGGACGTGGGAAGAGAATTAGTAGGGAAAACCAAGTTGTTCATCAATTTCTTTTTTTAATATAAAAAATAGAGTTATTGTAATTTTAGTAGAAGCCTTTGTCAAACTCTTGTTCCTTTATTGGTGGGTTTCTTTAAATGCATTTCTTTATATTTCTAAAAATAAAAAAATAACTAAATTTATTGCCAAAATGATTGTAATTCAAACAACCATTAACCAAGCCTTAGTGCAACAAAATAATCACAGTAAATGTAAATGTGATCATTAGAAGGAATAAAAAAAAAAGAACTTATAATGTATGACACATTGGTGGAAATTAAAAAAAAGGTATTAAGAAGAAGGCTATTATGGCTTAAAGGGAGGAAGGGGGAGAATTAGTACGGAAAATACAAGTTTTCCATCAATTTCTATTTTTAATATTAAAAAGAGAGCTATTGTAATTTTATTAGAATAAAAGAGTTTACAAAAAATTATTCTTAGGACTAATTAGGAATAGTTAGTATTGTCAAATTATGTATATTTCCACCATTATTCAAGTTTGAAGTTAATAGTTCACTATAAGTATAATCACTTCCTAGTTGATTTATTCTATAACTGACTTAAAATTGAAGGTGTATATCCACTTGTCAACCATGATATATGCTCAGTAAAAGACTATTTACATAATTGAACAAATTTTTGTAAGGGAGAAGAAATTTAAACATGATCGTTCTATTAATTCACACACATTCATAGCTTTTAGTTTGTTTAAAATTTATAAAATTTGTATTCATTTTCCTAAAATATAATGAAATTGTATTTGATACTGCCATTGAATTTTACAATTATGTTTTTTTATAAATATGGTATATGAAATTACAATTTATTAAAGAAAAATAATGTTTTAAATTCAAAATTTTACTTACTTTTACAATACTACTAAAAAGCATAAAAATATTAATAAAATATCACAAGTTTCAATTTGTCACAAATATAACCCGTTGTCAATTCCTACTATTAACTTTGTTGACATAGATTGTCAGAAAAATTCATGTTAGTTTATGTCATTAACTTTTAATTTAAAAAAATATGAAACTTTAGCCACCACTAAGTAACATCAAGAACAAAATAAAATTCCAAAGACTTTTAAGCTCCTTATATTTTCTCCTCTTTTTGTTCTTTGTTCATCCCTTCTAAATGGTAAAATCCATTTAAATTCCAATTTAATATTTTTTGTTTCACTAAAATTTTCTTATTTTAAATGGGTTATATTAAATTAAATTTGACGAATATAAGTTTAATATATGAGATTTAATATAACGTGAATATGAATTAGGGCGAGGCTTTGAAAAATTACAAAAGAGTTATAGAAGCTAAGATTATGGGAATGCAAGCAAAAGTTAAATTCAAGGTAACTTATGTAACAAAGCAACTACCTCTGCAAATGTTGATTAGAACTATACCAATTCTTACCAAATTTCATAAGAGTTGTAGTTAAGACATATTTAATATAATCCATTTAGGAAACAACTACTTACTAATGAATGAAACATAAAATATTTGGGATTTAAAAAAGTTTTAGTAGATTGGAATGGCTTCTTAAGATAGATACTTCATATGACTTTAGACATCTTGAGGTAGAAAGCATTCAAAGGCTTTTAGTTGGAAATTTAGTTTTTAGGTTTTTATGCTTCAAACAAGTGGATTTTTCTTTATTTTAATTAAAAATTATTTATTTAAATTCCATCTATATACTAATCTAAATGGTCCCTGTTTATATGACACTTCATGTCAATAAGTCTAACAATAAGGGTTAACATTGTTTACCTTTAGACTATGTTTGTAACAAACTGAAACTTTTAACATTTGAATGATATCTTTTACATTTTTAGTTAGTATTTTAAAGTTAGGTAAAATTATTAGTTTACCTCTTGTTAGAAAGTTTATAATTGATGAGTGTTTGAAACTTATATTAATATTTAGTTAAGTGTTCTAATACTTAATTTTTAATAAAGTATCTATATTAGGAAAGTTATGTAATTAACTATTTCCTTAACTTAAAATAATTTTAAGTGCTAATAATGCATAGTAAATTATTATTTTTGATGTATAAATATATGTGATGCATGGTAGAAAATGCCCAAAAACTTACTTTCGCAATTCAAATATTTAGACTAGGAAGAAAAGTATAAGGAAACATGATTTAAACTCAATTTTCTTGTAAAATTAAAACTTTGTGCATTGATAATGTTATGGAATATAAAGAAAAATCTTTCACTCATTTTCTTGAACAACAAGTAACTGTTGTTTAAAGATCTTATCCAGATAAATCTTAATATAATGGTATTGCTGAATGAAAGCACACACACATACTTAGTATTATATGAGCTCTTCTCATTTCTTCTTCTTATTCAAAAATCTTTTAGGGAGAAGTTTCTCTTACATTTCTCTATACTATCAATTGTATACTTACATATCTCTCCTTATGAATGCTTGTAAAATCATGCTCCTAACTACCAAACTCTTAAAATCGTTGGCAGTGCTTGTTTTGTTGTTCTACAACCATATGAATATATCAAACTAGAACCACGGGCATGATTATATTGCTTTTATGGGTATGGGATAGAACATAAAAGGTATAGGTGTTGGGATTCACTATCGCAAAGACTTCAAATTTCTCGGCATGTGACCTTTTAAAAACATAAGATGTTTTCATTCCTTTCAAAATTTGGTATCAATGAACCTTCTTATGAAGTTTTCTTTGATCCCACTATATCCTTGTTTCCTAACATTTCTTTTACATGATCATATAATAGTTATAACAATTTGACACAACTTATGTTTGATCCTATCATATCTCCACCAATCGTCAACCCATCTTCTCCTTTAGATAATTCATCTCTATCCATTTATTTATTAGAACCTCCTATACCTCAACTTGTTATTCATCGTACCAATCGAATAAGTCAACCTTTTATTCTTCTTTGATATTTTCATGATTATTTGTTGGACCCCGAATTTTTAGTGAAAATTAGAAATATTAAAATGAAATGAAATGAGTGTTTTTGTATATAAATTGTGTTAGAGATGTTTTGTGCTTTAAGAAAATTGATTGATTGGTTTTGATGACTTTGAAATTTGAGTAGATTTG
>JANVCL010000009.1:1029236-1058296 GCA_026546855.1 Erythroxylum incrassatum
CCTTGTAACTTGCTTTAAACTTGATTAGGAGTGATCCTCTCCTTGCTCTTCTCCTCTTTCTTGCCTCTCTTCAAGAATAACAAGCAAAATCCCAATTCAAAATAGGATTTAGAAATTGAAAAACCTAAAAACCTAAATCTTGAAATTGACCTTAGAATCACTAAACCCATCATATTTCTAAACTTTCTAACACAAAACCCAAACAAAAGCTAAATCTTAAACTTATGACTTACCTTGAATCTCTAACCAACCAAGTGATTTCTTGGTTCAAAGTGTAGCTTAGACTCTCCTCCACCTTTTTCCCTCTTGGATTGACTTCAAAATCTCCCTTGATCACTTAGAAACTCAAACCCTAGCACAAACCTTTCTCTTCTTCTTCTTTCTTCTCCCTCCACGCAACTTCTCTCTTCTCTCCCTCTTGATTTTCGATTCTTCCTCTTCTTCTCCTACTAACTTCATTTATTTCCTTCCTTTTATACTCCTTCTTAAGTTACTTAAGCCCAAGCCCAAAGTCCAACTTATTTCCCTTTCCTTCTTATATCATAACCTATCCCAACTTAAGCCCAATTCATTTCCTCTTCTTTTTTATATTTCATTTAGGCCCAAAGCCCATTGGACCTTTAATGCATTTATCACCTAACACATTAATTACATTAGCTCATGCCACCTAACTTCATTAATGCTATCATACTTGATTAATGATAACTTAATTTAATCTATTTATGCTTCAATTTCCTCTAATCATGTTTAATAACATAAAAAAAATTCCGGGGCTAACACCTTACCTCAAACAGTTTTAGTGCATCATTTTGTTATTCTTAGATTTAGTTGATCAAATTAAGGGATTCTTAGGATTCAATTGTTTCACTAAAAGGTTATGATGTTTTTTTTCTTGTAATAGTTCGTAAATTACAAATGCAGATAGGATTTTAAACTCCTATCACATTGCAAATGATATGTTAAGGCCATTCAATGAATGCTTAGAGTGCATCATTTTTTTCATTTTTAGGTTTACTTAATCAATTTGATGTTAATGTGATTGTTCAATGAGTTTATTTTTGTTACAAGCTAGGTTGATGTAAACTCATACTGAAGAAACTCGCAAGTTTTTTAAGCATTCTTCTGTGAATTATGTGTTGTCACCGCGTTACCCCTGCAACAAGCTTAATAATTCAAATATTTCCTCTTAAACTATTAAAAATTAGGTTATAGATTTTGGTTGAGCATAACATATGGCCTATGATTTAAATTTTTTAAATACTACAAAGCCTCATTATGGTCCACCGATAAAACTACCAAATAGTGATAATGTTTGTATATCTCAAATCGAATCACATAACTCACCAAGGATATAACATTAAAAGATATTTCATATGTTCCTTCCTTTAAATTCAATTTGTTATCCAGCATTTAAAATCTCTAAGGATCTTAATTGTAGTGTTAAGTTCTTTTTCTAACTATTGCATATTTCAGGACCTACAAATGAAGAAAGTGATTGACATAGGTAAATAACATAAGGGACTCTATCATCTTGACAATAAACCTACCATTTTCACTTTTTTTGCCTCAAATTCTCATGATGTGGATCTGTGGCATTAGCGACTTGGTCATCCAAGTACCAATATTTCATCAAATTTTGTTAAATTAGGATCTAGCATTTCATTTTCAAATAATTATTCTTGCACTATATGTCCTTTATCCAAACACACTCATTTACCATTTAATCATAGTGCTACTAAATTTATTGTTATTTTGATTTAATTCATGTTTATGTCTGTAGACCATACAATACTCCATCTATTTTTGGTGCACATTATTTCTTAACTATTGTAGATGATTATTCTCACATTGCATAGATATATTTAATGCAATAAAAATCTCACACTTGCTTTTACATTTAAATTTTTTTCATTATGATTGAAAAGCAATTCAATTTTTCTATTAAATGAATTCACCTTGATAATAGTTCAGAATTTTTCAATAATATTATCAATGATTTTTCTAATTCTATTGGCGTTATACATTAGCATAGTTGTGCCTATACACCTTATCAAAACAGTGTAGTGAAGCGCAAGCATCATCATTTACTCAATATTGTCCATGCACTTCATTTTTAAGCAAATCTACCGATTACTACAGTTTATTTAATCAATCGAACTCCATCCATGGTACTTAATAGTAAAACTCTTTTCAAATTATTGTTTAACAAATTACCCGCTCATACACATTTGAGCATTTATGGTTGTTTATGTTTGGACATAATGCTCATATCCAACATAAATTTGATAAACATGCTCATCTTAGCTTTTTTATCGGATATCCTTTTGCTCAAAAAGGCTACAAAATTTTTCAGGTTGAAACTTAAAAGATATATGTTAGTCACGATGTCACCTTCCATGAAAGAGTATTTCCTTATTTGATGTTGGCATTTTATTGCCTACAATACAATCTTTATCCTTACCAAAACCTATTCATAATCTTAGTATACTACAAATAATAACCAAGCAACCACATCCATAAGAATGCCTCAAGACCATACTCATATTACCCTATAATAATGCCCCAAAACTTACCTCACATCAATGCCCTACTTTTGAAACAACCCATATTGGTCCTTCTTTACGCTGTTCCTCTCAAGAAATTCACCCACCAATCAAATTTAAAGACTAACGTTGTTATAATGTTCAAAACTCTTCATCCACAAGTAGAGTATTTCCTTTACACAATTTTTATCTTATGACAAATTGTCTAATGGAAAATTTTCATTTCTTGTTCTCTATCTTTTGTTGTATAACTCACCACTTTTTACTAGCTATGCAAGTTCATAAATGGAGAAATGCAATGAAAATTGAACTTGATGCACTAGAAGATGCTAACCCTTAGTCTTTTATTCCCTTACCATCTCATCAAAAACTCATCGGCTGCAAATAGATCTACAAGATAAAGCGATGGTCTAATTGAAGCATTGAATGTTATAAAACACGTTTAGTTGCACAATGATACACCCAAACTAAAGGCATCAATTACTATGAAACTTTTGCATTTGTCATCAAATTAGTAGTTGTTTGAACCTTGATAGTCGTTGCTTCCATCAAGAATTAGCCATTACATCAACTTGATGTACAAAATGCCTTTTTACATGGTGATTTATATGAGGATGTCTATATGCTCTTACCACTCGAAAGTGAAAGAAAGATCTAGTTTGAAAACTCAACAAATCCCTTTATAGCTTAAACCAAGCATCTAATAACTGGTTTGCAAAATTCTCTCCTATATTATTACCTATTGGTTTTTATTCAATATCATACTGATAATTCCCTTTTTATCTTACAAAATGGTTCTTTATGCAATTTTATTTTAGTCTATGTCAACAATATTGTGATTATAGGTGATAATTATAATGTTGTTCTTAATGTTAATAATTTCCTTTTTAGCAATTTCTATGTCAAAGACTTAGGACCTCTTATGTATTTTCTTAACATTAAAGTTGACTCTTAAGTATTTTATTAGGATTAAATTCGACTAGTCACTCGAAGGAATCTATCTATGCCAACAAAAATACTTGTTAGACCTACATCATGACTCTGGTCTTACTAGTTCCCACATAGTTGAAACTCCTATAGAGCAACATTTTAAACTTGATAACAATAACGGTGTCTAGCTTCTAGATCCTTCTCTCTATCGATGAATTGTTAGTCCACTCATTTATCTCATTATTAAAATACTAGATATCAATTGTATTAATATTCTAAGTCTATTCATGTACCAACACCAAAAGCCTCACCTTGATGGCAAACTAGTAATTAAGGAACCTAGGGATGTTGCAATTTGAAAAGTAATTCAATTTTAATGTCCTTTTGCTTTTGACTTGAGCTTGAATTGAGGCTAAATGCCCAAATTAGGGCTAAAGTTATTTGGGTTTGATCAATTTAGGGCCAAATATTATAATGTGCTCAATTAAGAGCTAAATGTTCGTAACTCTGCTCAATATTAGGAAAATTTGGACGAAAAATAGGATGTGTCGTTCATGCATCATTACTATATATAAAAAATGTGTTTGGAGAGTCAAATGGATTTTAAATTCCACGTAAAAAATACTTAAAATTCAGGTGGATTTAAAAAAAACAGAATATTCTACTCAATTTTTATAGAATCCTAATTATATAACCCTACTTTTACAATCCGGTGTCTTGCCTCCTTCACACATCATCACTTCCGATCACTCCAATCCCTCTTGTTGATCCACCTTCCAGTCCTTTCGAAGGAAACTTGAGTCTGTTTGGGAGAAGGAATTCTATAAAAAAATTTGGAGTTCATCTGAAATTTCTCATATCATATGTTTGGAATGTTAATATTAATTAAACTAAATTAATTAAAAATTTTATAATTTAGGTTGGATTTCTAAAATTAGAACTCCTTTAAGTTATGTCTAACTAATGTTGATTTATGTTTTAATGTTTGAAATCTTACTACACTTTTTTTGTCAGGAATCAAGAATTGTTTTGATTTATTCCAAACGAATGTAGTTGTTCAAAATAAGTCTTCAACCTTATAATGATTCTTTAATGCATAAAATAATACTAATATTAGATTTTGTAAAAAGTCAAGCTAATTTTAGACTATCTATGATCTACGCTAGCCATAACCTTCAAAATTTAGCCCAAGGTTACTCGATCCAATCAAGGTCAAGCTCAGACTCATTTTTTGTTTAACTTAACAAAAATGGCATCGTTTTTTTAACTAGACAATATTATTTTGTATACGGATGATATCAGGCTTCAAACAAGCCTAATCAGATTAAATCTAGTTAGTTGACTTCAAATTGGGTTGTGCAGGCTCAGAACCTATTGCCAAGCCTAATTAACATTGAAAATGAAAAGAATCACATGCCTAATCTAGTTCACACTAAATGAAAGTCCAGCACTCCAAGATTATAATGGTTTTAGCTTCATTCTAAGTCATATATGAATTTAGGTTATAATAGAATCCTAATAAGGTCATATTGGTACTAGATAATCCTATATCAATATAAATTATCATATGAAACAGTCAAAAATTTGAATTGTTTAAGTACCAAATTGATTCCAAAAATTCATATAACTAATTTGTTTGATTGGAAGACGATTTAATAAATTAAATTATCTCTTACTCAAAGTTAAAATTGTTAATTTAGCACCCTAATAATTACATAAATAATTCTTTCATTGGATTACATTATATTAAATCATTTGATTTATTCTTTAATTAATTAAAATATTATTATAATTATAAACACTAGAAAAGGAAAAAAAATGGCCTTAAAAACTTGAAAGAATAGAAAAAAAAGTTGTCTTATTCATTGAAATTTGGAGGTAAGATCAATACTTCTAACTATAGACTATTAGATATCAAATAAGTTCCTATATCTTTTTGGAAAAGTAAAGAAAATATATTAACAAAAGAAGCCATACAGGGTGGGAATAAGGGAACAAAAAGGAAGAACTAGAAGAGTACCTTAGATAGTTCAGATTTTACAAGGATCACTAGTAAAGAAAAATCTACTCAACGGAAAGAAGTAAGAATAAGCTAAAAAAGAAAAGAAGATTAAATATTCTAATGAGTAGCCATGAGATGACAAGTCCTAATGTTAAAATTTTAATAATTGTAGCTTCCTTAACCTAATGGTTGAGCTGAAGACTAACAGTAGCAAGAGTACTGTTTTGTAAGTTCTTTAAAATTCTATCATTTCTTTCTTTCCATAAGGAGTAAATCGTACATTTGAAATCAAAATTTAATAAAATAGTGTCTCTTCTAGTGTTATAACCGATCTTAGAAGCCTAAGACACAAGGTTCTACAAAGTGTAAGCATTATATTATAGGTTACAACTTTGGATGGTAGATTTCCAAACCAACGAGGAGAAAGAGCAATTAAAAAATAGGAGATCACACAATCCAACTTCCATTTTAAAAAGAGCAAAGAGATTATGAGAAAAAGAAGAAAAAGGAATGTGGTCTTTGATTTATAGCTTACGTTTGATATCCAAATATAGAAGAAAACTGGATTTGTAGATGGATTTAGGGAACCTATCAGGAAATTAGACTAATTTATACTAGAAAATAGGAGGAAGGCAATAAGAGAGGTTAGTGAATTTAAGAGAATTATGATACAAAAAATTATCCTTGTCTTCTTTAAAGGTAGGTTCCATATTTATGAGAACTTTTTATAAAAAATGGTGGAAATAAATTATGCCAACCACTTGATGAAGAGATAAGGGAAGCTAAAAGCTTTTAAGGTGTTGATAATGAATCTCAATTCTACAGAGTCAAAGGCTTTTTAAAAATTAATCTTGATAAGGCAATTTTTAAATTTGGGTGTTCGATGATAGTTATGGAGAAGCTCTTAGATCAACAAGATGTTATCACCAATATTATGGCTTAGTATAAAAGATCACCAGGAAGGGTTAATGAGAGTCTTTACCACACTTTTTGTGTTTTCCAACTGTGAATAATTTATTGTAAAAGGTTAAAAAGTGATAAGAAGTATTTTTAGGTAAGTCTTATGGATGTTAGCAACCATAAAGGGTAGTTCATCAAGTTTAAAACTATAAAAAGAGCGTACTCGTATAATGGTTCATCCTTAGCATTAATAAATTGTTGAATTTTTCTAAATAGTCCATGAAAATTTTAGTAGAAGGGATGTTAGCCTTACAGAAGAGAAATAAGTCTTTGGAAAATGAGATGTTGAACAATATCATTTGATTACATTCGCGATCATATTTAAACTAGTTGTTTCTTGTAATATTGGAAAAAATTAGCCTAACATAGACTTTAGGTAAAGGGCCAAAAGATAAAGGAAAAGATGGCCACCTTGACTCAACCCCTTACCTCTTTTGAAGATAGGTAGGTTCCATATTTATGAGAACTTTTTATAAAAAATGGTGGAAATAAATTATGCCAACCACTTAATGACTAGATAAAGGAAGTTAAAAGCTTTTAAGGTGTTGATAATGAATCTCAATTCTACAGAGTCAAAGGCTTTCTTAAAATTAATCTTGATAAGGCAATTTTTAAATTTGGGTGTTTGATGATAGTTATGGAGAAGATCTTAGATCAACAAGATGTTATCACCAATATTATGGCCTAGTATAAAAGATCATCGGGAAGGGTTAATGAGAGTCTTTAGCACACTTTTTTTGTGTTTGTTGAGTTTTGGTTTATGTTGGTAACTAACTAAAATTTTAAATTATGACATATTCTTTTGATTATCTAGTTTAAAGATTTTAATGGTTTTTGGTAGCCCCATCTCTAGCTCAACCTTAACATCAATCATATTATGCCCTATTTTGTTTAGAAAAGTAATGAATTTATCAAGTTAAATTGGTCTTTTAATAGCACGGGTAGGTATCTTAAGCCCTTTATAGTAGTATTCAAGATGAATGTTGTAAAAGTGAATTCATGTTGGTACAACTTCTTTTTAATTTTTTCAAATCTAGATCAAGATGTTATTTTGAATAAATAGAGGCTTACACCTAATATTTCAAGGGCTAGATTTCATATCTTCATCATACCTATTTCACTTTTGAATTTAAAGAGGAAAAGTTATAATTCGTTGATGAAGATTTGAACTAACTCAGTATTGCACCAATTCGTGGTACTAATCTTTGAATAAAAGGAAAGGATGGTCATGTTTTAAAAAGAAAATATAGGAGAATAATTGCCTATATAGAAGTTCTAGATTTGATTACATTCATTAGTGGAAAAAACAATGAGGATGCAAATATCCAGAGAAGGAGGGATAGCCCTAATCAACTAAAAGGGGTTGACATCAACAACCATTTTAAACTAAGAGAGTTTTAAAACCAAGGAAGAAGAAAGAAGGGAGTAGGCCTGAAGGGCATGAAATAGAGAAAGAGAGATATCATACCTCTCCATAACCATACTGGTACCCCAGCTTATGACCAAAGCTAGATGAAGGAGATAACCTTCATGTATTATAAAGATCTCCTAGGCTTCATAGATGAGTTTTTTTTCCTTTTCCATATTAAGTTAAATCATGCATCTGTTAACTTCCTGCGTCAAGAAATTAGATGCATACTAACTAAGTAGATCACAAGAGAGGAAATTAAACAAGCTATTTTCACTATAAATCCTGATAAGGCACTTGTTCCTAATGACTTCAATGCCATATTCTTTCAAAGTACTTAGGACATAACAAGTTTATTAACCTTCCGTGAATTTTCCCAGAATGGTCAGCTTTAGAGGGAGTTTAACAAAAACTTTATTTATTTTGCTCCCAAAGCCTAAGTTGTAATGTGATTTAAAAAACGAACTCAATGATTTTAGTTTCTAGGTTAAAATTGGTTCTCAAAGGGATCATTAATCCAACTTGAGGTGTTTACATACAAGGTAGGAATATTATGCAAAATATCTTGATTTCTCAAGAACCATTCAAAGGATATCATAAGAGAGAGGAGATTGAAAGGTGTGCCTTAAATATTGATTTTAAAAGGCATTCGATTCCTTAAACTTGTACTTTCTCTTCTATACTTTAAAGATGCTTAGAATATTCCTTGTAATTTTCATCTCTTAGATACCTAAATGAATGTTCGTTCTCAATGCTATTAAATAAGGAACCAATAAGGTTATTTAAAGTTGATAAGGAGCTTACATAAGGGGAGTCGTTGTCCCCTTATCTAATTTTCTTGAGTATTGAAAATTTTTCTAGACTAATTGCTCTTAACATCTCTAATGAGTCATGATTAATTTTCATTACAAATGAGACAGGATAGGCATCTATAACCTCTCTTTTACAGATGATCTGCTATTACTTTATGAGATTACCCCTAACTCATCAGAGGTCTTCCTAAACTCCTTTGAGTAGTTCAAATCCTAATCAAGTTTGAGCTATAACCTAAACAAAAGTAGCTTCTACCTATCTGTAAGGACCAATGAGGTAAATGATATAATGAGCTTAACTAAATACTTCAAGCAAGAACAACTCCCATTCAAATACCTGGTTGTCCCTATAACCACCAAGAAGCTCTTTTATATTTATTATACCTACTATCATTGAATCAATACAAAGAAAGCTAAATAGTTGGTGCAACAAGCCTCCTCCATATTATGGTAAGATATAACTTATCATCTCAGTCTTAAGTAACTTGCACATCCATTAATTCTTACATTTAGCTCTCCTAAAGTAGATCTTAAAATCAATTAAGAAGTTACTTAGAAGATTCCTATAGCTTGAAACAAAGGTTAAAGTCCTTAAAATCAATTGGAAGACATTTATACACCTAAGGAATATAGAGGGCTTGGCATCATCTCAACCTGGAATCTTAGCAAAGCACTCTTATTTAGAAGTTATGGAAGATTTGGATATACTAAGAGTCCCTATAGGTTTAATGGATTCACGTGCAATTCTTAAAAGGGGAAAACATTTGGTTAATTAAGGAAAAAACTAGTACTTTATAAAACTTGAAGTAGACACTAAGGATGAAGGAGTTGATTAATCTAATTATAAAGCATAATATTGGAAATAGGAAGAACACATCCTTTTGGTTTAACCACTAGTATGATTGGGTCCCGTTCATATGATTTAAGGTTTGGACATATTAATAGCTAGTATACTAGCTATAAACATAGTGGAACTAATTGTGGAGAACAACTTTTGAAAGTAGTTTAGACATGCTCAAAGAGGCTTCTCAAGAGCAATCTCCTTACATACCCTTCAAACTCTACCAAAGAGGATTCCATTTTGAGGCTCAATAACAATTATAAGGTTTACTAAAACATCTCTTCTAGAAAGTTGTTCACTAACTCATAGAACCTCATGGAATGACATCAGCTAGTATGGAATGCTGATATTATATCTAACTTAACCTTCATATTATGGCTTACAATTAAAGTAAAGTTAGGAACAAAAGACACGTTAAAATTCCATCAATTAGATATATCCTAGATGCACTTTTTGGCAAGAGTAGCAAGAGGATATGGATCATATATTCTTTAAATGTTGGTTTTCTAGCTTCCTCTGGAACTATTTGTTGGTACTCTACAAAATCTTTTGCCCTTAAACTTCATGAAAAATATAATATCATAAGTTTTGAAACTTAACTATGCTACTAAAGGAAACCAAAAGATGTTTGGACTAGCTTTTACTGCTTTAGTCTATATTATATGAATTGGAAGAAACAACATGATATTCAGAGGTACTCACACTTGCTCTACCATTATCCATCACAAGCTACTGAACAAGATTAGAAAAGTTACAATTGTGAGGAAATTAAGAGAGTTAATGACCACTTATTGCTTTTCTAGGTAGAGGATGATTTAAATGCAATATGTTGTCTCCACACTTATACCCATGTTGCATCAGTGGGGCACAAATTTTGTGTCCTCTTATGACTAATTGTTCAAGTTATATGTGGTTAACTTTGTGTGTATTTGATTTCACATGTGTTGAGCTAGTTTTAATTAATGATACTCTTATTTACTTTTTAAAAAAAGTCAATGAATCATCAAATATTCTTCAACTTTGTGTGATTAAGGTAATTGTTTACTATGCAATTATAACTAATGATCGAATCGCACACAATTTTACAGTGTAAACTATATTGTAAAATCATTTTAAAAAATAATTGTTATATTTATTCCTTATTTATATTTGATCACTTAATCTAATTTTATTACTAATGTCCTCCGTATCTTATAGTTTTTAATGATGTCATTATTAATAATGTTGAGGATCTGTGCAGTATGAAGAATTTTCTATGTGAATTTCTGTTATACGCATGCAACATCAACATACATATCAATTTAGATTATTACACAATTTTCAAAATAATAGTTATAATCCATATTAAGTTTCATTAGTATGACTTGTTAGAAAATTAAACAAATGTGTAAAATATGATTAAATATAATGTCAATTATACTTTTATAATTCATAGGATAAACTTTTAATTGACAACCATATCAAAATCTTATCATATGGAGGAGGACACCTAAATAAAAGATATGATTCTCTCCAAAATCTAACCTATTCAAACTAAAATAAAGTGACCTGCACCAATTTGATTTTTCTTAATGATGTATCATTTAAGTTTGTTTATAAAATAAAATGACCTGCCAGTATCTGTAACAATATCACATGTATATCAATGGTCCAGCTTTCACTTTCAACTTCAATTCCAGTCTCAAAGTAATTAATTGAAACAAAAGCTAGTACCATGTGTCCAATGGCCAGCTTATTAGATGTCCAATGTAATGTTGATGCCCATCTCAAGTAGAGTCCCTTCACATCCCCACTTGTAGGCTGTAGCCCCAGAAGTAACGTGCTCTCTTTGCAATGCCTTTGATCGAAAGACAGCGGCACAGGCACCTTCAGGACACTCTGACATCTGCTTTATCGTTCATGCCCCGCGATACTCCATAATTGCGTTCGTTTTCTTCCTTTCTGTCCTCGGCATTCACGCTCTTCTTCGAAACCAATACCCAAGTAATCTTTCGTCCTGAACTTTGCACCAGACCAAGTAAAGCCATTATTTCCTACAATCAATTTACTCCCAAACTTGAATCTATAACTTTATCATCGAAACTCCTAAGTCTGAAAACCTTCAGCGTTGTTTTCGTAAGATACCGAGTCCCATCTTGGTGCGACCCAAACTTGATACTTGCTGTGGCCTGAAAGTGAGATTATAGCCCAAACACTATCCTTTATGTTGGGAGACAAATACATAATTCTCTAAAAATCATCCAAATATTAACGACAAGAAATAATTTTCCTTGTTGTAATAGCAGAAAATATGAGGAAAAACTAAACAATGAAATAATACTAAAATTTAACATAAAATATCCTCTAATGTCGAGGAAAAAATTACGGGATAAATTGATAAATAAATTCATTAAACTCAATAAGGATTTACAGAAAAAGTTAATCCCTCAACCCCACAAAAAATTGTCTCACAAAAATTTAGGATTGAAACTTAAGTTGATATTACAATAACCAATCACGCAAACTAATCCCTAAAACAATTAAACAAGGATGTGAACACAACTCTCTTTGCCCTCTCTATGTTTTTCCTCACTTTTGGAAATTGTGGCCGTACTCTCTATCTTTATTCTCTTAGAGCAAGACTTAGATAAGCTATTTATAGGCACCTCTTAGCCTTACAATTCATAATGCTAATTGAATTGAACTAACTAGATCACATCTATCCTTATTAGATTACATCATAGTAACTAATTGTATGACACTCATATACAAATAGGACTCTATCTGTAACTAATTGTATGACACTCATATACAAATATGACTCTATCTGATTAGATTTATCTAAATCTCAACTAATAAGATAAGAGATTACATTTAATTATGAATGATACATCTATATCCACTACATTATCTAATATCTCTATCCATTGATGATGAGTCATTCAAGCTCAAAGTCTTTCATAGCACACTAGTACACGAGCTCCATACAGGATCGTGTATCTTCACACCTTGACAAAGACCTATATGGTTGTAAGTCAAGACACAAACCATAAAACCATTTATGATCATTGAAAGTCTCAAAATTAGGGATGGACCCTCAACAATCTTCCCCTCCAACCCAAATATAGGGAAGAAATGTTATTCTCCATCATCTACTTAAGATTCATCTCGACAAGCCACTGCAAAGCTCATGCTTGTTTTTGGGAACCACCTTAATCAGCAAATCAGCATTATTTAAATCTGTACGAACCTTCTTCAACATTAATTGTTGCTCTTCGATAAGGAAAAAGGGACCTCAACCAATAATATTTGACATTTTCAGAAAAATGCAACCTCTTGCACATCCCTTGGCTCCACCTTAATAGTAATTAATAGGCACTCATAATTTGGATACCTTCTAGAAGGCCCCTTTTCCCTTTTCGACCTTCAAAGCTGTGTTTCATCAGTTGTTCACTCTAATTACTCCCCTGCTCAATAACCTCAATGGATTCATCTGGTATTTTCTAGATGTGGTTCAAGTAGCTCATCAATATTAAATTGTATCGAGTCACCACCAATGTGTGCTTGGTGTCAGACTTCATCTTCTTCACCTATAGACTACTCAATAGGCGAAGGAATTGATGAAGAGCCAACTACGCCATCTGATGAGATGCATTATGATAATTTATCTCTACTCAGAAGATCAGAACCTCTCTCGTACTCCTAGGATACCACATCCTAGCTCCTGACCATCTTTTGCTTCTCTAGGATATAAAGTCTAAAGCCAAAGTGATCACCACCATATCCAACAAAGATACAAGGTATCAACTTTGAGTCAAGCTTCTTTTTCTGATACTTGGGTACATGTCTAAATACCTTGTAGCTAAAAACTCTCCAATGATGATATATGGGATCCTTGTCAATCCATGCTCTCTCGGGAATCTAAAAATCTAATGAAATGATTCTCCCCAAAATGTCTTTATCAATATAGACATTTTGAGCATGCAATAAATCTTGTCTATAATGGTTCTATTCATCCTTTCACCAACCCCATTATGTTATAAAGTCCCTAGTTTGGTTTTCCTATATCTGATGTCATATGATATACAATATTCTTCAAACACCTTAGAATTATACTCTCCTCCATTGTCTATTCGTAGGCACTTCAACTTCCCTTTCTATCATAACATGAAACTTCTTGAAAGTTTTAAACACTTGACTGTTAAAGTTCAACATGTACACCTAAGTCTTCCTCGAAGCATCATCAATTAATGTAACAAAATATAAGTTACTTCCTAGTGACTCCTCCTCAATAGGACCATAGGCATTTGAATACATGACTTTAATAACTCTGACTCCCTTGCAAACCTTCTCTTGAATGAGATTCTATGCTACTTTCCATCCAAGCAATGATCGTAAGGATCTTGAATCACCCATATTTTTATGTTTTTTAAATAAATCATCCCAGGTATACGTTCATGTACGACAGTAGCTGGGATCCCATTGTAGAATTACTAGTATCGTCGGGTTGCTATTGTGTTTGTGTCATTTTGCTATGTATATTTGTGTAAAGAATGGATGTATATAAAAACTTTTAAATGAAATGCGTGAATATGTTTTATTTTTTAAAGTTTATGGTAGTGATTGTTGAGAAATATTTGTTTGTGGTTGCTTGTGAGTGAAATTGAAGTCTAAAATTTGTAATTGAGAAATTGGTATAAATATAGAAGTGTTTTGAAATTTTATAACATTCTTTAAAATTTTGAAATTGTCAAAATACAGCTATTGTACTGTCGAAATTTTAATAAAAAGATTTTAAAAAATAAATTTCTTACTATTTTCCGTGCTTTTAACTTTTAAAGTATGAAAGGTTTTTAACAGTTGAACGACTTAGCTTTGAAGGAACCCTTCAGTTGAGTTAGATATCGTTTGGAGAGTTATAATGGGATCGCTGAGAGGGTTCCACTCGGGTTCCGAAAGGGAAAATCTGAGATGGGTCCTTTTCACCACGATCTTTGGGGCCTTACTCTTGTTCCTCCCCCGTTTTCTATCACAAAAGCCTATACGTTGTCAACTCCAATCTCTTTTCTTATAATTTCTTCGTTAAGCATACTCTTTTTGATTATATCCAAGGAGAGCACACCTTCAAGAGCTCATTTGCTAATTGTCACCACCAACATTTTCTCGCTATCCAATAATGAACTTACCAGGAACAAAGCTTGAAGCTCATCATAAAAAATGTTGTTGATTGTTCTAAGCTTGTTGATTATGTCCTAGAAATTGCTTAAATGCTCTGAAACTGATTTCTCAACCTTCAACTTCAAATTTATAAGTCTCTTAATTAGAAAGGCCTTGTCATGAGCAGTCTTCCTTTCATACAGACCATCTAGCTTTTCTCATAACTCAAAATGATATGTTTCTTAAGACACATGGTTGAATATGTTGATATCAATCCATTGGTTGATAGTGGCCCGAGTTTTTTGCTTTATCTTTTCCCAATATTTGTCTAACATCTTTTTATGTTACAAAGGAACATCATCCTTCACACCTATGTCCACATCAACAGGATCAAAGAGATCCTTACAATATAGAAGGTACTTCATCATAAGCCTCCATATTGAGTTATTTGATGATGTTAACTTGACATAGAGCTAATTTTGTCTTTCATTACGATGACTTTGATACTACTTGTTAGAAGACAAATACACAACTTCTTAAAAGATCAACCAAATATTAATTACAAGAAAGAATTGTCCTTCTCACAGTAGCAAAAAAAAGGAAAAAGAGAAGAAACTAATCGATGAAACAAACATAAAGATTTGATCTCTAGTGTAGAAGGAATAATCACGAGACAAACTGACAAATAAATATTGTAAACTTTATAAGGATTTACAGAAAAGGTTGATCTCTCACCCCCACAATAATAAGTTGTCAAAATTTTAAGATTGAAACTTAAGTTGATATTACAATTAACAATCACTCAAACCAATACCCAAAACATTCAAACCATGATAAATGTAACCTTCTTTACCCTCTCCTTGCTTTTCCTCACTTTTTGACATTGTGACTGAACTCTCTATGTCTGTTCTCCTATAGCAAAACTCAAAAAGGCTATTTATACCCACCTCTTGGCTTTAAAATTTAAAATCCTAATTTAATTGGACCAACTAGATCACATATATCCTTATCAAATTACATCACACTAACTAATTAGATGATACTCATATCCAAACAGGGCTCTATCATATAGGATTTATCTACATCCCAATCAAAAAAAATAAGAGATTACATTTAACTAGAAATGATACATCCACATCTATGAAAAACTTTACATAATCCTTCCATATCTTTTAGAGCTAATGTATATCTATTGTGATCTTATCCGTCACATCATTCAAGATCTCTATCTATTGATGTTGAATGATTTAAGCCTAAAGCCTTTTATAGTACACTTATACGGTTTCCACATATCGTCGTGTATCTTTATATCTTTGTAGAGACTTACACGATTGATCTATACGGTCGTATAAGTTAAGTCACGAACTTTAAAACTATCTAAAATTACTAAAAGTTTCAAAATAGTGCTAGACATTTAACAATTTAATTACTCACAACCAATTAAGAATATGGTAGTAAGTTTGCAAGAACAAATTCGAATACTGGCATAATTAATACGGGAAAGGAACGCCTAGCCCTCTTAAGAGCATCATACTGCAGAGCAATAGATTATTTGATTCTGCCATAAAAAGGACGGTGCACCTCCTACTCGCCCGTCAAATATGACTCAAGAAAATTAGGGGACTTGACACCTGAGTTGCCATAACCCTGTCACTGCAACCATTCTACATGAGCCACCACGTTAAAATTTAAACTTCTTATAGAAGTATTAATGACCTGACAACCCAACAAATCACGTAATATGTTATTAAGAGAGTATTGGCTTGCATAGAGACTCGGATACTATTAAGTGTAAAACATTTTCATCCACATTAATAAGAGTAGATAGGGAATGGTCCTAGACCATTCCTCAAGGGTCAGTGGCACCTTTATAATGGCTTTTAAGGGTCACAGTTCCTCAAGGGTCAATTTCCAATTTTCGCCGGGATTTGAAGAAAGGACTGGGTTTAACAAGGATAATTACGATACTTCATAACTTTAAAGCCTGAAGGTTAAGGAAGCAAGAAGTAGATGAGATAGCATGCATACGAGAAATGATATCCGAATTTAAAGTGCTAAGGTGGTCCAATATAGAGAGACGGGTAAAAGTAAGCTACTAATTATAGACCTTGGTTGATAGTAAGCATAAAAAGTACGTTGAGCTAACAATGTTAAACAAGTGCTATTTGGGAGGCAACCTAAGATTTAGGACATGTTTTGTTTTTTAAATTCTATTTCATTTTTTATTTTTTGTTAACCTAGGGCTTTAATTTTTCATTTTTTATTATTTCATATTTATCTCCTTATTGTCATTTTATTTTCTTTTAACTTTTTTACCCCTTTCTATTTATGTTATGCAATGATGTTTATATCTAGTATTAGATGGACAGTCCCAATTTTGTCAAAATTAGAAAATCTTATTACTTAGTAAAATACCAAAATTCCTTCACTTCTTAATTTTTATGTTAAGATGCTTATATTGTGTATATTGGGGACAATTTACAATTTTAAGTGTAGGGGAGGGGTTGATAATTTTTTTAAGTTTATTATAATCTTTGATATTTACTTTAATAATTGATATCTTAACTTAGTTGAAATCTGTCTATAAATATTTTTTTTCATGATTGATTATTTATTTGAATTAGTATACAAAAGGATGATAGTTACAATACACTTACTTGTATAAGTCATATTTTTAGTAGTCATTAAGATAGTCAATTTGAATAAAAATTACATATTATTTACACATATATAACCATTTTTTGGGTGAGCTTTTGAGCCTAAAGGCAAAATACATAAAATTGTAAGCTCTTTTATTCTTTTATGTGTGTAATCATGCATAGTTGAATAATTCTAGAACTTATTTTATTATACATATTGAGACCACATTTTGTTAAATTAGAAACATTAAAGTGATAAAGACACATAGATTCAACAATTGTTTAAGCCTATTTTTTTGAAAATTACCTTACTACATTTTACCCTAAGGAGTAACCAATTTTGACCTTTAGCCTTTTTCGTCGATTATAACCAGATTATTAACCTTTACCCTATTTTTCTTGAAGACTTTTTATTAATTTGAACCATAAAGGTTATTTATATTACTTGATTGTTTGAAACTTGAAAATTTGAAAGGTCCAATATTTTTTCAATTCTAGTACATGATGAATGCTCGAAATTATTTAAAAAATATGTTGTGAGCATATAAAAAAATGTATAGTACCAATGGATTTATAATGCAAGGTCATATATATAGTGAAGTAACAAGTTTCTTGTAATGTTTCCTTTGTAAATTTCCTTCACATTTATCACACTTTGATTATCCTAATCATATCTTACCTAAGCCCCATTAAACCCTTATAAAGACCTTTTGATTTTCGTTTCTAGTTTACATACAAGTGGTAGAGATATGATGATATTGCAAACTTATGGTTACGAGTTCTACTCTGTATTGATTTGAGAGATCTTATACTTTTCACCCTAAATGCTTGAGTACACTAGGTGAAACCTTGGTGAGGTCTAAGTATGTGTGCTTTTGATTTCAAAAAGATTATTGATTTGATTACTAGCGATATTGACTTGTGAAGTTAGTTTTAGGATAACTTGACTCTAATTATATGTTAATTGGGGAAATATGATTTAATGATTTAAAGTATGAATAGACAGGTAGAGATTAATAAATGATAGATGTTTATAAGATTGATAAGTTAGATTATGATTTGCTTGAAGACAAGCAGAAGCTTAAGTGTGGGGATGTTTGATTGATGCCCATTTGACTATAATTATACACCCATATTTAACATGCTTTGCTTGTTATTCAATAATTTTGTTATATTTCTGGTGCTTAATTCTCTTCAAGTGCATTTATAGTTCATAATTGCTTTCTCAAACCTAAAAGAGAAGAATTCAAATAAAATCATGGCATAAAACAAAGATTTTAAGTAACTTGGACTTACACAATCGTGTATGTGCCCGTGGAAGTCTCTGTGAACATGTAAAGTCACGATTTTAGGTGTTTTTGGGGCTACACAGTCACCTACACGACCATGTAAGTGACCATGAATGTCCCATAAACCCTAATTTTTACTATAAAACGACATAAGTAGAGGCAAAATAAGGAGAGCTGAGTTATCAAATAGTTTTGAGACGTGAGACACCTAGAGTTTGAATAAGGGATGAGGAAAACATGCAGAATATGTCAGGAGATTCGTTAGATAACAACATCAAAGCCAGGTTTGCAACAAGATCCAACAGAATTATAAAAAAAGGAGATTTAGAATTAAGAGGTCTTTGTTTTCTATTAGTTTTTCTGCAGATTTATCTTTGTTTTTTTATTTCTATGAGTAACTAAGCATGTTTAGTGCCTAGGTGTGATGAACCCTAAGTGGAAATAACAATATTCTCTGATCTTTTATTCATTGTAATTATATTGATTGATTTATTGTGATTCAATTATATGTTTTATTCTTGTTCTAATATATCCGAAATATTAGTGCATGATTTGATTTCATATGATTGAGATTGAGAAATCCTATTATATAAATAGATCTACCATAATTGGAAGGGGTTGCAAGCAAACGTAGAGATTGGCTGACATAAATCCTTTAGATTACAGTCAAATATAAATATTTAATGTATTTAGATTAAATATTTAGATTTAATTTAAATAATTAAATATTCAAAAATCGATTATATAATCCTATGAGTTTTAACTAGAAACAGTTATTTTAATCAACTGGATTAGTTATTAATAGTCTTGATAAAGGGATTAACATAAGATAGGAAATTTCACGGTCCAATAATCAATAATATAATTGCATGATAGAGAGTTAATATTTGATGATTCTTAGGATAATTCATGACCTAGCTATTATTATTTGATATTGATTTTTCTATATACTTTCCTCTGTCCTGAGTTTAGAATTATTTTAATTTTTAGTTTGTTTAATTAGTTTAATTTTTAATTAAAATCCAAAATCTGATCCTTAGGTTAGAAGATAGAGAAAGAGTAACTACTAGTAATTACAATCTTGGTAGGATTGACTCCTACTTTCTTGTGAAAACTTCAGCTATACCATGCATTTGCATTAAATTTAAATATTAACCTAATCACAGCCAATTAGTTGCCTTGTAAGCAACTAAAGTTGAATATATCATAGAAGCTTATAAGAAAATGGTTAGATGACAAAAATTTCTTACTTAAATTAGACCAAGACCAAGAAAAATATATATTGCATTGCAACAATTAAAGTACTGTTCACTTAACCAAAAATTCAATCTTTCACTCTAGAACAAAACATATCCATCTTCATCATCATTGAATGCAAGAAGTGTTAGAAGAAAAGCATATATAGCTTGATAAAGTTTATAAAGATAACAATCGGTTCAATATGATGACCAAACTAATGTTGATAAAGAAGTTCGAAGATTACCATTAATGATTTAGTATGATAGTTCCCTCCAATTAAATTAGAAAAGAGGAGAGTTGTTGGATTCCTCCATAATTATGCTAACAAATATTGATTTGTTAGCATAATTATATGCTAACAAAGAGGGAAATGAAAATACAGCTTTTAAACGTTTTTTCTTTCCCAACATGAGCCTCATATTTTTCAAAAAAAGAAAAAACATGAACCTCATAAAATAAACAAGGAAACCAAAATTCTCAACAATTATATTACACCCCAAGGGTCCTATCTATGGCGAAGTGAAAATATTTCCATATTACCCTATCATTCTTCCACTGTCACAATTTCAATTATCCCCACAAAGTTTAAAATTAATCAGGGAATTGCATATCACCAAGAATTGCCTCACAATCCCTTGCCTTCAGGCAATGCAAATAAACCACTAGAACAACAAATCTGTCCGCATAGACAGTTGTTAGTCTAACCAAGATGATAACTGGAGAAGCTCAATAAGCAACCATAATCCTCCGGGAAAGTATTTCACAGGGCTAAGACTTGAGACTTGTGATCAATGCCGTTGAATATCAAAGTCCCAGACATGGGAACAAATTGCCGCGTTATGAGCTGTAATGAGGCAACAAGAAACAAAACCACAAATGAAAAAGTTATGTTGAAAAGCTAATTATAAAGGTCATTAGAAATGTGTTAACTATCTATACTAAGGAATTAAGGAGACCTTGATCACTTCTTGTGATGCAATTCCTCCAATGAAGGCAGCAACAGCATGAAGCTCTGAAGCACCAAATCGGCACATTTCGCTTATAAGGTCCTCAGTCAAGTTTGAACCATTGCAACCCGAGTCATTAAGCAAACTCACTGCCGTAGTTTTCAGTCGAGATATATCATCATCCATTTCCCTGTTGAGGAAAAAAAGGGTTGGCATGCAAGTCTCAAGTTTCTAGGCACATTATATTGGTTTTGAAAGCAGAGGGCAGCTAACAAGGTTTCATCTGTTACCCGTCAAATTGCCCAGGAAAGCTATTACAATTAGCAGCAAAACGGTCAACTGCTCGAAGCAGGACGTAAAACCCCATGGCAACACTGCAAAATATAGACATAAAATCACAGATTGCAAGCATCAAAAATTACTTTTCCCACCCGGTATGTAACCCTTAACAGTTAATCTATGCTTTTATTACTAGAGGTAATGTAAATAAATCTCAACTAGAAGAATAAATACCATTCATCACAAAATGATGTCTCTTGCGTGCTATTTTCCAATATTTTGTTTCGGGAAGAAGCAATAAGATTGAAAAACATGGATAAATGTATATCATCTTGTTGGTCTTAAAGCATAAACAAGTAACCAAGCCTTACCTGTACTCCTCATTGGTTATATACTTTTGCAGATCTGGTATGGAAGGGTTGTTAAACTCATCCTCTATAAGGCGATATCTGCAAACCTGCAAACCAATAAACCAGGGAAACTTTAGATTTCTTACCTAAGTGTTAACCATAAGCCTAAATAATTAGCTGCCACTTCACTCATCTTAACATTCTTCTGAAGCAATTTTCAGTTTCCAAGAATGCACATTTTGACATGTGATAGGCTTGATCTAAAGGTGCAAACTTTGTGAGTAATCCAATGCAAGGTATTACACAACTCAATAACAACAATTCATGTCAGATTGTGTTCTAAACCAAAAACAAATACAAAATTTTAGTAGCAATGCTCATTAGAAGATAAGAAAATGCAAAGTTTTAGCCAGCTCAATCATCACAAATCATGCTAGATTCTCTGTTATAACACTCCAAAAGAAAGTTTTCCGATAGAGAAATTCTTAAAACAGAGCATACTTAAAAAAAGTGTGTTTACAGTTGCCAAGATGATTTTGTCACACAATCATTTTTGTTACCAATATTTAACATGGAAATGCAATTATTACATTTGCAAAAACTTTAAAAGCTTACCTTTAGTTTTCTTGAATTTTTACAGAAGCTTTTTATCATTGTCTTTGAGATGCTATGTGGATCTCTACCAATTTTCTTTAGAATTTCTCTTACTCGACGCTCAACAATAAGAAAATCAGCCTCAGCTTTTGCTTGGTATATCTTCTGCAAATTTACATACAGCCTACAGGAGAGTTGAAAAAGCACCAACATATGGAACTCTAACAATAGTGGACAGAAAGATGCGTAACTCACTCAGTAGAGGATGTCATATCCGGTATTGAACCCTCAAGCGGTGCCTCACCGCAACCTTCATTCAAAATGAAATCCTACAAATTTAAAGAATGATTTGAGAAAATAAAACCAATTCAAGAAAAAATGCCATAAAAAGAAAAGCATGAAAAAGGAGCACTCATCTATAATTCTGTTCAATCCTAACTCCCCCTAGCTCTCCTTCAACACATTGACATCACACTATCACAAACATATGACTGCATGATGAGAAATCAGCAAGCCTCAAAAGAACCCAGCACATCTCATTAGTTACCTACACAATTTTTGCAAAGTAGTGATCTGAAGAACTTTTACACATGCCTGCCTATACATGTGCAGGTAAGCACCCAATAATATGGCATATAATACGGATTCTCACTTAAGAATTGCTGAGCTAAGGAATTCTCACTTAAGAATTGCTGAGCTAAGGAACACAATTATTTCTGATCCATATCCATTAACAACGCAGTATTCATATTCAGAAATACGTTCTTTATTAATCCATTCCGGAAATAATTCTAAAAGCATTGCCTCAGCACAGCCTGTGAGGTGTCAACAATTACCAACCTAATCTAAAAGACATTAGCTGTAGTTATCTAGGATTGAAGGAAAGCAAATTTACCTTTAAAGCAGCTACCATCACCCAAAAGTCAGATGAATTAGAACCAACTTCACTGCAGTTGTCGTTTATTATTTTTTGCAGATCTGAACCTAAAATGCCCAAAAAGGGAGAGAAGAGTTACAGAATTGGCCACCATTAACTTGGAACTAAATGCTATTATAATAATTACCAATGACAGTAAAAGCTAACGTTCACCAAAATTCACATTAGAAAATGCATGACTAGCCAATTCAATTATCTTTCAATACCTTGGATACGTTTTTCAATGAGGGTTAATTAGGACACGGAATGTACAATGTTATAAGGCTATCAGCAATATAAAACTAGGTAAATCCACCACACCATGCAATCAGGCAGAACAGATTAAGAATATGCTACCAGGTGCAGCTCATGCATCTGGAACAACCAAAGAAGGTAGTATGCAATTTCCTTTGTCCTTCCAATACATTCAAAACTACAGGTACCAATGTGTCATCCTTTCACTCTTTCTAAACTTACAAGCCCTGTAAAATAATCATCAGAAAGCTACACGTAGATTCCAATAAATTGCACTTACTAATTCCTAGAGGAGCAAAAACTTTGAAGGAAGCCTCAATAGCTTCTTTATAATTGTCTTCATCTGTTGCTATCATCCTGGCTTTAATAAGTTCCTAACATCCAACACAAAAGTCTCCATCTTTAGGGCAGTAGCAAAATTTAAAAAGAAAAAAGTAACAGGAAGCTTGAAACACAAGCACAAGCCTTGAATTCTTTCTTCTCATCCCTGGATGATGGAAGACTACCCCCATGAGCTTTGGTCCATTCTTCAGCCATCTTGACAAGAATGATAACATATGGAGTGTGCTTGTGGGCAACAGGTTCTGTCACATTTAGATCAATTGTATCTGCAAACCTATTGACAATAGTATTCGAATAAGAAATACAAACTGGGAAAAAAGAACAGACCAGAAACACTGAGATGTACGAAACAGATGATGATGTCTGGGTAGTAGGCAAATAAAAGGTTGAGAAGAGTGAAAAGTGATGATAACTTTCTTTAATTTGTGTCTCGGTAAGATGTGTGACACTCTATTTAACCACAAAGAAAAGGTTTGTAACACTCTATTTACCTCTTGAGCTCAGTCCACGGGTTATTTAGCCGAAGATCATCCAAGAAGTGATCAGGCTTTGACTCAATTACTGTATGTTCCTGTTAAAAACAAGTCGACACGGCACTTAGAAGATGGCTCAGAATACAGATTCTATAGGATAAATAAAGAAATTGTGTAGCATGATCAAAACCGAGTAAACAATTGCAAAAAGAAGATAAGTGTTGTCATTTCACCAATATTCCAAACTCCAAATGTATCAGAGCAATAAGAACTCAGTTTTGATAGATTTTCTGAATGCCAAGACTTAGAAATTTACCTTCACACTGATCCTAACAAGCCCAGTAAGGCCATAAGAGCGTGCAAATATCAACATCACACCAGCCTCCCGACAGATTCTGTCAAGTTTTATCATGGAATCTTCAACCAGCTGCAAGTGACATAAGCAAATTTCCATCAAAATCACTTACAGAATCCACATTTCTAAGGAAAAGTTTCTGTAGATATCAGGGTACTCGATCATAAAAATGAAGTAATTGAATGTCTGAAGCATAGCCATCAAGAATAGGACTACAGACTACCCAAGAACTATTCTAAATAAGTACAAGATTAGGACCCTGGTATCTTCTTAATTATTAGAGCACTAAAAACTACAGCTGGTAATAATCTCAGGATGAGTGAAAGATATAAATGCATACATGTATAACCATGGGACACAGATACCAAAGATACAAGTGGAGCAAATTAAACGTGATAGAACAGTCTCGGATGCTACATTCCATTAAAGAAAAATAAACTTCTTCAAACGGAAGCCTAAATCTGTGTAGAAAGAGCTAAAATCCTCCTACTGATATCGAAGTGTCTTACCTGAGTGGCTACTACCAATGTGAACTGAGTAAAGAATGCGGGATTTGTCTCAATCAGTGCCTCAGGATTCTCTTCTATAAATTTGGCTTTAACAGCATCATTTAGCTCTTGAAGAAAAGCGCACACACATTTTGCCTTTGATTGCCCGATGCTAGATTCATCAACTATAAAGATCACAAAGCAAAACGGGAAATTGGAACCATAAACAGATGCACTATTAAACATGACTCAGAACAAGAATGTACCCATAAAGTTATTTCCTAGGTCACCCACTTCAACTCTGGACCCATCTATCACTGTGATTGATCCAACCCCACCGAGGACAAGATTTTTTAAGGTTTCAGAACCTGTTGGACCACAATTAAGCAAGCAAATGCTGGCTTTCTCTAGTGCAGTTTGTCCTTGCTCGCCCCATATCCTGCAGGGAGAAGAGAACAATAAAGGGAAAAGGAACTCAAACCTTAAAATTTTTTCCATCAAACAAACAAATAAATCTTCAGGAACCTGAGCTGGCGATCGTATTTAGTTTTGGGTTCAGCAGCCATAGTTGAGAGTTTGGAACTATGTATCTGAAACGCAAAAATACACATCAATTGCTGCAGAAAGATGAATAATAAGCGTTATAACAACATATTATCTTTGCTTGAGCTAATAATCAGACCTGACCTATCCTAACCTTTCCGACTTAGTTACTATCATCCCAACTCCTCACCTCTTGCTTTCTACTAACGCTGTCTCTATGTCCTCTGTGCTCTGTCCTCCTCTTTAGCCCTTGCTCTCTCTTTTTATGGAATTTACTTAAATTTATTAGGGATATCAATGAGCTAGGCCGAGTTGGGCTCGCCCGATCCACGACCCAATTTTATATATTATTTTTAAAATAAATAAAAAAATAGCGTCATTTTTGACATTTCGATCGGGTCAAGTAATTTTGACCCATGATCTGGTCAACCTGAGCCAAAAGATAGTTGGAAGGGTCGAGTCAAAATTGACATTTCTAATATTTATTCCAAATTGTGGTATGTACAATGAGAAATGGGAATGAGTTGGCTCATGAGTCTAGATTTAGGTGTTTTTAATGAGTCGATTTATAAGTCAGGCCAGGTCTAGACCAGTTTAAGGTTCAATTCTTCTAAGTAAAATGACATCATTTTGCTTAAAAGAATTTAGCCTTGGGCAGCTCAGGCCTAGAATCAATTAAAAAAGATATTATTTTATATTTTTAATTTAAAAAATTGACGAAGTTGACTCGCGATCTGTTGCCATCTCTACGTAGGATTGTTTTGTGTTTGGGTTTTAATTTTATACTCGTCTTCGGCAACCCTAGCCACCCACCTACACATCTCCGACAAACCTAGCCATCCACCCACACGCAATAGTTTGTTTTGACTTTTGTTTCGATAATCTTATTTGTGCATCACATTTATATTAAACAATAGTAACTTGTAATGAACTATTTCTATTTTTTGAGAAATTAAATGAGTGTACTCATGATAAAATGTTGAAGTGCCTTATATGGCATGTAACAAAAGATGACAAACAATTGGGATGAATGATCAATCACTAAGATATGAAGCTTTTAGATAAATTCATAAATTTGGTTATCACCATAATCAGTAATTTGCTTAGGCCATCGTATGGATAGTTGTCCTTCTCCAAGATTACATGGTTGGATATCCATAATACATTGATTCTATCATTGTCTCTTTATATTATACTTCATGAGAATAACTTTTGCATGTGAAGTTTTATTGTTTCGACTGCTCACAATCAGTGTGTTTCAAGTTAGGTTCAAGGTTGGAACCTTCAGAAGCTGCTTTCAAAGATATGTTAAGATTTGCTTACTTTTTTTCTTTGATAAAAGGGAAACAACTAGAACAAAATACATCATAAAATGGGGAGAATAGACTCCCGATAAATCCTCTAGAAGGATCATGTGGCACCCAATGGGTGTAGTAGTAAAATAAGTAACGGCATCTGCCAACTACCCAACATAATGAGCAAGTCAGTCGGCACATCTGTTGCTCTCTCGATACATATGACGATGAACAACAATCCAATTCCTAGTGAGCAGCAGATGAATGCTCCAAACGATGGGATTGAGAGTCCTGGATCGTCAGTCTGAAGAAGAGAGGACATCAAACACCGCCTTAGAATCAACCTCCAGTTCGAGACAGCGAAATCCCAGACTCCACGCTAAGGTGAGCCTAGTAAAAACTCCCCCCATAGCTCCACTGTCATCGGAGAGCACCATCAAGATTCTGATCGAAGCCCTCAAGCCATTGGCCAATACTATCCCGCAAAAGGCCGCCGGCAGTGGCCGAAGATGCGAACCGCTAAGAGGCTCCATTAGTATTAAGCTTGATCCAACCGGGGGGCGGTTTGCTCCATCCTAGGAGTTGCTCCTGTCACATGCTAAATCCAGTAGAACCCGCGCGATTGTGCCATCCAGCTAAAGAGGGAAGCTGACCTGCATAAGATAAAATAAAGGAGAAAGGTGAGGGCGGCCAAGTAAATTGACTATCAAAAAGGGTGAGATTCCTCCATTGCCAGAGGAACCAACAGGTAATGCCAAAAAGGGTCGCCCAAGCTTGACTGCGGTGATGCAGGCAAAGTTTGAGATTGTGGAGGATCCATTCCCTGAGCAGCATGGTGAAAAAATCAGCTGGGACGAGGTGTGGAGGGAATGTGCCCTAAACTTGGCGAGTTTTATCACAATCACGCACAACATGTAGCGAGTATTCCTCGAGGCCACAATAATAGCAGACTCCATTTGAAGTACAGTGCGTACGAACACCATGGTGGTTCGTGAGTAGCCGATCATGAGCTAGGAGCCATAGGAAGGGCCGGATGCAGTGCAGACCCGGCCACTTCCATATAACCTTCCAAATATCAAGTGCCTCGGTAGTGTCATGGCCCATGCATATGTTATATGCAAAAGCAATGGAGGAAAGCCCATCGTCGGATCTTCCCCATATCAATTGGGGGGAAGCGTGCCAGCAATCATTCGACACAGAGAAGGTGGGAGTTAGGGTTAGATCACGTGCCAAAGCCAATTGCCATCTGAGTCAACAAAGTGTCTAATACTAAGGTGATAAAGGGAATCAGGAATCGGGAGTATAGCGTGGGAATTCAGTAAGACTTGCTTACTTTAATGTTGTATTTTCTTCCTCATTGTGGAGCAGTTATTCCTTGATCTATCTTATGGTCTCTTATTGGGATAATGACCCGAGCCTTCAAGATTCCTACTTTATGTAGATTTTTACTATATGTAGGTTTTCTTTCCTTTTATGACACTATTTCCAAATTCTTACTTTATGTAGGTTTCCTACTCTAGGGTTATGCTACTATATAAACACCCCTTAGGGGTCCTTTGTAACATTGTATTGATGTACTCTTCATTATTCCTATAGTTTATGTGTGAGAGAGAGATAAAACACTTGTAATCTTTCTTTCTTTGACATAATGCATATTTTTGGGCTCTCTTCGCCCTGTGGTTTTTCTCTCCTGGCACTCAGGTTTCCACGTAAAAATTATTTGTGTCCTGCTATTTTTTCTTTATTTACTTGATTGAATCCATTGTTTTTGCGACTACTAGCACAACAAACTGGTATCAAATTAAGGTTCATTTCGATCAATCAAGTCTTATCACCATGTCTCCTTCAACCGAATTTGACATCGACAAATTCGACGGAAAAATTAGTTTTGCTATTTGGGAGGTCCAGATGTGAGTCGTTCTCACATAACATGGATTGAAGAAAGCTTTGTTTGGCAAGACAAAGAAACTTGCCAATATGTCAGACAAGGATTGGGAAGAGTTGGACGAAAAAGCCTTGTCCACTATTCAATTATGCTTAATACGTGAAGTGCTCCGAGAAATAGTCCATAAGACTATCACCACAGGAATTTGGTTGAAAATAGAGTTCCTTTATATGACGAAGAGTCTGACCAACAAACTTCGTCTCAAAGAACGTCTCTTTATGCTCAAGATGTTTGAAGGTACACTAGTCCCATCTCATCTTAATGAATTTAATTCCATTATTATTGGTTTGGAAAATCATGATGTTAAATTTGATGATGAGGAACAAACAATGCTTCTTGTTATTTCACTACATCATTTGTTGACATAAGTTTTGTGAAAACATAGTTGCTGGAATTTTGTTTCAATGGATCACTTTTCGATTTTTATAGTAAAAACAAGTGCTGGATTTTTGTTTCAAAGAATCAAATTTCGGTTTTAC
>JANVCL010000009.1:1092381-1107414 GCA_026546855.1 Erythroxylum incrassatum
TATATTAGTGATCCATTCCCTGTCCAATTGTCATACCATAGAGAAATTCTATCTCCTGCTCCAACCTGACATTGAATATGGTGAAACATATCCTCTCTTAATCTGAACAGCTGGTTAAAGAACCAAGTATAGCTATTTTTGGGCTTGAGGGCCCACAAACTTCCTCCTTTTATTATATAGGAATGGATCCAAATAGTCCACATGGTCTGTTTATCACTGAGTAGTTTCCAAATCCGTTTGGAGGTGAGAAGTTTGTTTTTGTTGAATAGGAATGCTCTCTTGCAATTCTCTGGTGATACCCATACTGATACATAACCGTGCAAAGCCTACCCTTTTCCTTATAGCTGTATTCTCATCCATACATAAAGGCTTTCTTAGATAACTTGCCAACATACTCAGCCCCTTAGTGGTCCAATATTCTAAGGAATATTGTGGATATTTACCCATAATGGAATACTCTTCCTTTTAATTTTCTTCAGTTCCATTCCAGGATGCCAGCTTTGTAGGAATAAAGGAATCTGAGAAATATGCCAAGGAACTTCTTCAATGACCTTTAAAGCTTTCGATTTGGAAGAAAATGTGAAAAATATATTATCCTCTTCAGATAACATAACCTCCATGAGCCCTCTTTCCTTCCAATTCCTAGTTGCCCAAGCTTGAATGATAGGAAAAGCATACCTTTTTTCCATAAAGAAGTCAACAAGAGTGGCTTCCCATGTTTTAGCTCCATGTTAAATAATATCAAGGCTGGGAGCAACCATCAGCTTACCTTCAAACTCCGTTGGAGGGCTGAACTTCAGTGAGGAGTCTGATTCATCACCCACTACTTGTTTCCAAGTTTTCTTGGGTCCACCTACCTTGTTACTTGCTGCAGCAGCTACAAAACTCTTAGGTTCAGCCAAAGATGTATGGATAGGAGAGGTATTAGCAAAAGGGAGGGGTTGGGAAGGGAGAGAAGTGGTTTTAGAGAGCAGGGGAGGATTAGGGTTAGGTTGGGATGAGGGTTAGGGTTCAGGTTAGAGTTTTGAATTGTGGGTAAAAGAGGGGGCAAATCTGAGTTCATTGTATTTTGCATTTTGTTTTTGTGTGCAGGCCAGATCTGGGACAAGAAAGCAAGCAAGAGGACTGAGGGCAGAACTCTGGAGGGCAGGTGGAGGGTAAGAGAGAGAGGGGGAGAGAACTAAGAAGGATTGAGTTTCTGATTGCAGGTTTGAGAAAGGAGTGGTGCAGGTCTGAGAATGTTGTGGGATATGAGTTTCAGGTAAGAGAAAGCTGAGAAAGGAGTAGTGCAGAGCTGAGAATAGTGAGGGAGGAGGGTAAGAGAAATATGAGCAGTAGAGTATAGGGAAAGATTGGAGTTTCTGGTTTCAGAGTTGAGAAAAATGTTGCAGATCTGAGAATGGTGAGTGAGGAGGTTAAGAGAAAAAACTGACAACAAAGGAGGTGAAGAGAGGGATAGAGACAGAGGATAAGGTGGCTAGGAGTGAAGCAGAGGCCTGGAAGTGAAGGAAAGGGTGGCTGGGGAGACATCGGAAATTGCAGAGGGTGGTGGCTGGGGAGTCATCGGGATTGCAGAGGATTGATTAGGGTTTCGTGTTGTTCGCTTCAGTTGAAGCTTCTGTCTGTCAATGACCGTGATGTGATGAGTGTACATCAAAGTTGAGAACCGAAGATCTTGTGTCCTTTTTTAGACTAACATAATATAATCGTGTTTTTAAATTATAAATGAAACCATAATAAGTTTAAAGAGGATTTCATAAATTTTTAAGATTTTAATTAAAAAAAGAACGATTCATATGTAAAATTTATATGTAAGACGACCTTATAATCAATCCAAAATCTTTATATATTAAATCATGAATTTATAACGTATGGATGAATTATTAAGTATTTTAAACCAATGTTTTAATTCTTGATTGGAAGTTAAACCGGTAAGATAAGAATCTTAAGATTTAAAGATTAAATAAAATTGAAGAATTTGAAATATGATTAAAGGATACTGTTTTTATTCATAAAAAATTTGAAATTTAATCAAAAAGAAAAATATTAAATAAAAACTAATTTATTTTGAACAGCGCGTATTGGTGTACAAGAATGCTTATCTTGAACTCCTTTACTTGATTTGTACCTTCGTATGCGATGGATAGCGTATCCTACATCTCCTTCGCAGTGTCGCATCCGTCAACTTTATCGTATTAACTTCTGCTTAAGGCACAACTTAAAAAGAACTTGGCCTTTAAATTCAGTTGGAATCTCGCTTTTTGATCTACAAACCATTTGATTCGTGGAATAGCATTTCCTTCTTCATCTACTGGTGTATACGGTCCATTTTCTATTATATCCCAAAGGTCGATATGAGTACATTCAATGAAGAGCTGCATCCTATCTTTCTAATAATGATAGTCTTCTCCATTGAACGCAAGAGATCTAGTAAAGGAGGCACCCTCATCTATATATATGTGTGATTCTACCGTGGATCTTTATCCACACTTTGTAACGGTGGTTTTTGGACACTGAGCTTTGATACCAATTGAAGTAAATCATACGTTAGTGCAGCCTCTAAATTTGATATACAAAACACACAAGAAGGGGGTTGAATTATGTATCCCTTTTTTAAAAACAATAATCCCCTTTTTAAATAAATTTCTTTTTCAAAACTATTAAGTAAAAGTATCACGAAGAATTGTAAGTACTTGTATAAAACAATAAAAGTAAAAGTTTAGAGTAGAAGGTTGAGAGTAAGAGTCGACACAGTTGGTTTATACTGGTTCACCCCAAACTGTGGGCTACGTCCAGTCCTCAGAATTCTTTCTGAGATTTCACTAAACTTCTCAAATATACAAGTATTATTTTCGTCGAGCCTCTTCAGGTCTCTTACAGCAAGTATTCTTTCCACACTTAGCCTCTTCAGGCTATTTGCTTTTCTTCTTTCTACTGAAAGATGTTTCGAGCTTTGTTACAAACAACAGTAGCTCTAAGTTTAGCACAAAGAATAAAATTTCTAGCTTTTGAATCTCTAGCTCTTTTGAGTTTCTCTCACTTCTGCAGTCTTTTACTCCAACTCATATTTATAGCCTTCGTCTTCAACCGCTTCTTGATAACTGCTTCTTTCTTCTTCTTTCTTGATCTTTGAAGAATCAGTTATTCAGTTAAGTTCTGTAACTAACTCAAACTGATTACTCATCCGACGTGGTATCGGATCTTCGTGTTAGTTTTGCTTTCCATCTCATTTCTTTCATTTCATTTTTGTATCTGCTTCCGTCTAATTTCTTTCGCTCATTTTGTTCCATCTCATTTTTGTCTTTCGTCTCATTATTGTATCTGCTTCCATCTCATTTTCCTTCTGTCTCACATTTTTCTTCCGTCTCATTTTTGTCTTTCGTCTCATATTTAGCTTCCGTCTCATTTCTGTCTTCCATCTCATTTTGTGTCTGCTTCCGTCTCATTTTCCTTCCATCTCATTATTGTCTTCTCTTCCGTCTCATTTTCTTTCGTCTCATTATTTGGTCTTCATCAAAATTATTAATCGTAAAGTCATTTAGACTTAACAGACACTGGATTAATACTCTGTAAAAATCCATTCCGATCATATCAAGAATTATAATGAAACATATACGAGTTCACCACTCATCAAGATTATGGTTCATAATAAGCGAATGCTTAAGTTGTATGTTTTAAGATTAAAGTAACGACCCACTTTATTCTTGAAAACACACTTGATTCCATATTCATTTAATAGTGCCATTATCGATAGTCTACTACTATCATGATATAAAACTCATCATTCCCTTTAAGCAAACTCCTTTACTTATATGGAGATAAATCGCAACACTATAGTCTAAACCATAATCAAGAGACCAACTTGATTATTCAACTATGAATCCATTTATTTAGATTCTTATAATATACATGTTTCTCATACATTTCTATGTATATGTATATTACTTACAAAAGAATCTTGGTACCTTTTGACTAAATATATAATTCTTACACAAATAAGACCAAACTCTTTTGTTTTATTAATAATAAATATTTTCATTATAAAGCTGTAACTAAAGAAGATAAAGTTATATGTAAATACACTTGCTTTCCAGGGTACTATATTTACATAACTCTAACGCATCACTTGTCTTCTCTATGCTTTCTTCTTATTTCCACTGCTTTTGTTTCGAAAGCAATAACTTTTTGTACAACTCCTCTATTATCCTACAGCTATGAGTTTTAGGGATCATAAAAAATTGAAGAATAAAATTATTAAAAAAGAGTAAACAATCCCTTTATTAAGTCATAAAGAAAGCTAGTGAAGTGTTTAAATTGTAACATCCCACTACCATAAAGTATATACCCGAATATCCAAAGGACATTCAAGTACATATTCTATGACAATGGTATGTTAAAGCAAACAAAATCTCTTAAATGGCATCATAAAGAATATGCAATAGTTAAAACCTCAACACTTCATTTCATTCATTGACAAAAGTCTACATTGTAGTCATTGGAATAAGTATTTACATTACCAAACTTGAGAAAGTTTACAATCCTTTATACAAAAGTTCTATATGTTAAAGAAACTACAAACTACAAGCTATAACTCCTCTGATGTCAGTTGGCAGACCTTTGAGTCATATCTTAATCCAAAATGTTCCTTTAGAAAGTCTTAAGAACTAAGTCTCTTGTCTTGTACCTGAAAAGCCACGTTGTAAATTTTGATGACTTTGCAAACTCAATGGGTAAACCATCATCGATGATAACACTCAAGTCAAATACACAAATATCACACAACCAACCATTTTCACAAGCATTCTTTCAAAACATGTATAATCTAATCAATCCCATTATCATGGCATATCACTTTATCATCGCAAATTTAGAAAAGATTTCATAATCATTTATTCATATACAAATGTAGATGCATATGAGACTCCAGATTCGTTATTATTTATTGTGACCGAGTACCTTTCAGATACAGATATAGATACTGGCTCATTAGGCTTAGTCAAATACAAAAATCATGGAGCAAACCTCTATGTGTAGAATTTTGAGCTTAAAGCTCTTTCAGACTGGCTATTATGATCACAACACCTTTTTTCTAAACATGCATTTTGTAGAATTTTGAGCTTAAAGCTCTTTCAGACTGGCTACTATGATCACAACATCTTTTTTCTAAACATGCAGAACCAACCCTAAAAGCTAGCTTTTGGGGTGTGGCTCTCCTAAAAGTCCTTATCAATTGGTATCAGAGCTAACACCACTCCTTCAAGTCCTCGTGCTATGCCCACAGGTGGTGACGTCGGCATTGCAGTTTTCGTCCGGGGCTAGAAAAGGTCTAGCACACAGCCAGCCTGTGGGTATGTAGGTGGTGACGCCGATATCGCAGTGTTCGCCCAGGGCTAGAAAAAGTCTAACGCACAGCCAGCCCACTAGTGCTTGGGCTGCAAAGTGTGGTGGAATGTTACGGTCTAATTATCCCACATTGGTAATAAAAGAGACTGATGTGGAATTTATAGGGGTATGGGCTCTCCAACCCTTCAAGCTAGCTTTTGGGGTGTGGCTCTCCTAAAAGTCCTTATAAAATGCATGTTTAGAAAAAAGGTGTTGTGATCATAGTAGCCAGTCTGAAAGAGCTTTAAGCTCAAAATTCTACACGTAGAGCTAAATGCATCAAATAACAGAATATGCCATGTATAACATTCACTTATAATGCACAAACAAAATCTCATATTCATCGGAGCTAAGTCCGGCATTCAACTTTCGTTAAGTATATAGATATCATTCAATAGAACACTTCCAATACATTCCCGAATATCAAACTCCTCGGACCATTAAAGTTCAGAAATCACATAAAAATCACAAACATTTCAATAATTGGAAGTTAAATAGAATAAATTAATCATTGGAAGATCATCTAAGTTGACTCACAGTACGCTCTAATTTATGTTATTGCCTGGATGGTCTGGTAATGTCTGAATGGCATCGACGTGAGAGTCTAAAATCATAAAATTCACACATAATTCATATTACAATGTCGATCAATCAAATACTTATTCATTTGTGCACATATATACATATGTCATGTTCAATATATGCCCAAGGACTATTCCGGGTATGTTTCCTTTATTCACATCTCATGATCATACATACTTCAAAACTTATATATGTCTAATTTGAACTTAGGTTTACTCCTTAATAATACAAATTTATTCTAAGTTCATCAATCAATCATGCATTAAGGTTCATAGCTCATTACACCTGATTATTATAACATCATCAATCAATCATTAACCATTCCTTTCCTAGTGAATTCAGATGACAATGAAATTTGGTGGAGAGGAAGGTCAATGTGTGAGGAGCTTATATTTCAAATTTCAAGTCAATCAAAGGTCCGAAGAAGAAGTTATGGTCAAAAGAATGAAGGTTGTCAAAAGCTGTCAAACAGTTGTGCACCTTCACTGTCACGATTGTACACTTCCTGATGCTTCCCCTCTGTCACAATCGTGCAACTCCCTAATGTCCCCATTCTATCACACGATCATGCACTACCTCTTATTCAAGCTTCATTCCAACTTTTCTCAAAATAGACTTTCGGGTCAATTTTTTATGGCCATTTTGACAAGGAAAATGAAGTATTTAGGCAATACATGCTTCTAAACAAATGTTCCCATATGTTTTAAATTTCTAATGAACTAAAATTCATACAATTTGGTTTAGAATTATGCAAGTTATACCTAAAATACTACAGACTATTCTCAAATAGATATATAATCCAAATCTCAACTTCAAGCTAAATTTTGAAACTCTTAGAGATAGAATTAAAATTCAATTCCTTCATGACAAACATAGACATATGTCTTTAGTTTAATCTAAACTTAAAATCATACCATTTGGATGTCTACATATCAAGTTATAGCCAAAATACCAATGCATGTTTAGTGAAAACACTACAGCTAACATATTCCAGAAATTCTTCTTTCACATTTCTAGATTTTTTTACACTTTATACCAAAGTTAAAATAGCCTCTTTATAGTTCATCAATTATCCCTCTATTAGGCCTAAATCATACTCCAGTTCCTCATAAATAACCTCTCCTATTCTAGTTCAAAATTATTCAATTGATAGTTCACAAATCCTAGTCTTTCATGCATCAAAAATCAAACCAGAAACTATTACAATATTATGCATATAGTCCTAGTTATTTCTTAATTCAAGCGCACCTAATTAACATCTTTCTTTAGCAAAAATCCACCTTCATTGTACTTCAAATCTAGAGCTAATTCATCCATGAATCAATATATATCCCACGGTTTTCATACACCAAGAACAAACATAAAACATCCAAGTTTATTTAACACATTTCTAGCGCACTTCATCATCAACATCTCATACATTTCATTCCAATTTAGGCATCATTCTCATACTAATAAGCATCCCATAAAGATCATATTTGCTACCTACTTTTTAAGCTTCCAATTTCAGCTCACAACTTTAGATTAACGAAGCCTCCATTCATGTATGATTCATCACAAACTCAAGGTGAAAATAGGTTGATTTTGGACAGCAATATGAAGACCACTTTGAACTAGTTTCTTGGCTATTTTGTGAGGAATGAAAATCTAACATTTATGTAGTAATTTAAGCTAGGGTTTAACCACAATTCAAAGAGAAGATAGATGCAATTTTGGTGGAGAAGGTGAAGAACAAAGGAGAAGACTGCAAAACTATCCTTGCTGTAACTTTCTTTGCTAAGTGCTAGGTGTCTTAATTTGGCCAAGGCATTTGTATTAAGGCATGTATGCCATGTGACAACCTAATATGCTATCATTTATCCACACCTTAAGTTGCCATATGTCACCAATTAATCAGTCCACATATCTCATTATAATTGGTCCACTTGTCACATAATAATTGATCCATTTGTCAATTAATTACTTGTCCACTTGTCGCTCATTTAATTTCCCAATCCATAACATTTAATTCCAATTTACTAATTGAAATCCAATCATACCAAAATTCAAGACATGCTAAAATACAATTCACATTATGATCACTTAACATTTTTCATACCCCGAAATAAGTCAATTAAGTGTATATACTATCTTTGTAATGTGTTCAAATATAAATTCGTGTATGAATGCTAATGTTATGCATGTATATGCAATACTTAATCTGAGTTAAACCCTAAGCATGTTCTGGAAAATAGGATATCATAATTCTCCCCCTTTAAGAAATTTTGTCCTCGAAATTCTTACCTGAATGGTCAAATAAGTAGGGGTACTGATTTCTTATGTGCTCCTCCGTTTCCCATGTGGCTTCTTCACTCAAATGATTCTTCCAAACAACTTTCACCAATGGAATCACTCGGTTCCTCAAATGTTTATTCTGATAGCCAATTATCTTTATCGGTTCTTTAACATAACTCAAATTACTTACGATTACAACTTCCTGAACTGGTAACATATGAGTAGGATCAGATTAATATTTCCTAAGCTTACTGACATGGAACACATTGTGAATCTGAGACATCTCATTCGATAAGGCTAACTTATAAGCCAATGGCCTAATTCTCTCAGTAATCTCATAAGGACCAATGTATCTAAGACTTATCTTGCCATTTTTACCGAACCTCAACACTCCTCGCCAAAACGATACTCTCATAAATACTTTATCTCCAACTTGATATTCCATGTCCCTCCTGTGCTGATCCGTATAACTCTTCTATCTATCTTGTGCCGCTTTAATTCTACTTCGAACCAATTTCACTTTATCCACATTATCCTGAATCAATTTTAGGCCTTCAACAATTCTTAGACCCTCTTTATCCCAACATAAAGGTGATCGACACTTCCTACCATATGATGCATCATACGGTGCCATACCAACGCTACTGTGATACTGATTGTTATAAGCAAATTCAATCAGAGCTACATACTGATCCCATGCCCCTTGAAACTCCAATACACAAGCCCTAACATATCCTAAATAGTTTTAATCATTCTCTCACTCTGTCCATCTGTCTGTGGATGAAATGTAGTACTGAAGTTCAACTTCGTACCTAATATTGTCTGTAGACTACCCCAAAATCTCAAGGTAAATCTAGGATCTCTGTCCGATACAATGGACACTGGAACTCCATGTAACCTTACCACATCATTTACATATCTTCGAGCTAACTAATCTAGTGAGTTATTCTCTCTCGCTGGCAAGAAGTGAGCCAACTTGCTCAATCTATCAACAATGACCCAAATGGCATCATGTTGTCTCGGAGCCCTCAATAAACCCATAATAAAATCCATTGTGATTCTCTCCCATTTCCACTCCGGAATAGGCAAGGACTGTAACATACCAACCGAAGCTTGATACTCAGCTTTTATCTGTTAGCAAGTCAAACACTTAGCCACTTATTTAGCCACTTGCTTTTTCATCCTTAGCCACCAAAAATGTTGTTTTAGCGTGTTATACATCTTGGTCATACAAGGATGCATAGCATAGGCCGCTATATGTGCTTCTTCCAGAATCTCTTTCCTCAAATCATTAACATCGAGCACACATATTATTTGCTTTAACCACAGTGTATCATCTCTCAATCCAAATTCAGAATCTAGATTCACTTTCAACTTCTCAATTAACTTCACTAACTCTGGATCTTTGTTCTGAGCCTTTCTGATTCTTTCATACAATACAGGTCTCAACTTCATTGTAGCTATCAATGCTTCATTTGCCCCAAATTCAATTCAACATTCAATGTTCTCAATTGAACTAAGCTCAGTAACCTCGATAATTATACTTGAGTCACACTACTATTGGACTTCCTGCTTAATGCATCAACTACCACATTAGCTTTGCCAGGATGATACTCAATTGTACAATCATAATCTTTTAACAATTTTATCCATCTCCTCTATCTCATATTCAACTCCTTTTGATTCAATAAATACTTTAAACTTTTATGATCAGTAAATACTTGAAAAGTTTCACCATACAGGTAGTGTCTCCAAATCTTCAAAGCAAATACTACAACAGCAAGTTTTAAATCATATATTGGGTAATTAAACTCGTGAGACCTCAACTGTCTCGATGCATATGCTATGACCCTGCCATATTGCATTAGTACACATCCTAATTATCATAACTCCTTTAACAAAATTTAATTGAAAACAACTTTCAATAAATTATACTTCTTACTTATTATAATTTAGAAGAACTCATTTTTAAAAATTATATAAGTAACGCATTCTAATCTAATTAGAAATTACTTATAATCTAATTAGAAATTACTTTTTCTTAATTAGAAAACTATTTTCTAGTATTAAAAAACTATTTTAAAATTAAAAACACATAATTTAATTAATAAAGTTTTTATTATTTATTTCGAGATTCTTAATTAATTAGAAAATATTTTCTTAATAAATTAGAAAACTATTTTTAAAAATATTAAATAAAGTTCATTTTTCTTAATTAATTAATGAACACACTTTTCAAAATTTAATCAAGAAAATATTTTTTAATAAATCAAAAAACTTATTATTCATAAATAATTTTTTAATAAATAGAATAATAATTTTCTAAACAAATAAAATCATAAATTTAATTTATCTCAATTATTAAAATTAAGATCTCATCTTGATTAATATAATCTCATTATATTAATTATCTAACATAATCTAATTATGAAAGATAACTCTTTAAAATATTTGCTTGATTCTAGTTATTGATTTGATAATTTATTTAATTCTAAAATATTCCTAATATAATAATCCTTCGAAGATAATTTTCAAATAATTAGAAAGCATTTTTTCAAATTTATCAAGGATTTAAACTAAATTAAACTAATTTAATTAAAATTAAGGCTTAAAACATATAAAAATCAAATAAAAATATGGGAATTGTCTAACGTATGCACCGCACGCGCCAAAACACTTTCTGTGAGCTGCGTACAATCAACTTTTATCGTTGAATACATAGAGTTTGTTGGTAGACGTATTGATGACATGCACACCATCGCTTTCCAAATTAGGTTTACATTTTTTGGAACATTACACCGCCTGTGGAGGATCTATTCACCTCTCATGAAGGATCTACCATCTTCGTCATGGTTCTCCATTGCTGTTGTAGACGTTGCCCTCCATTCACGTCTCCTCCCAGTTCATCACCAGCTAGTCTAGCATCTTGTGATGTCCTTCAACTCTAGGACCCAAACAATCTAAGCTTTTGCATATACCACATGAGTCAACTCCCAACTTAGAGTGGTAAGCCAGTAGGAAGCCACATAAAATCCTGTTGTCCCAACTAGCCTAATGTTCCACCACCACATAGACCCCACTTGGCTTAGAAGCTAGATACCAGCTCAGCTACCAACAACCACAGACTCCTAATAGCTTATACATCACTCAATGTGAAGCTTTTTTTTTCTAGATTCTTAGTCTGATCACCAAGACCATCACCTAGTCTCTCAATTGCTTCAATGTTATTTCATACCACCACAAAACAACCAAAAACAACCTCTTTCTCCATTGTGGAGTAACCTTATTCTTAGAAATTTGGTTTTTCAAGATTAAGATCTCGGGACTTCTAGGTTTTGCGCTTTCTGGAATCTTGTTTATGAACAAGTTCAAGTTTCCAAATTATGCATATATGTTAACTTTTAACATTTAAAGTTTGGCTTTTGGATTTCTAATTATAATCTTTTTGTAATTTCAATTCTAAATTGAGTTGTATGTAAGGTTTTATGTAATTATTCAGGAATCAAATCTAATATGGTTTTAAGAATTTGAGTTTTTCAATTCCAAATTTTGATCAATAATAATCAATCATTTTAATCATATAATAAAATCAAAGCTTGTTTTGGTACCACTGATGGGAAATTGGGCTAGGATTCTATCCCTCATGTAGCAGAATAATTACAAAAAAAATTTGTATTTTGATTTCTTGAAAACCAAGATCATTTTTTTTCATATTTTGATTTCTCGAAAACCAAGATCCCTTTTCTATAAAATGATTAATTATTAAATCATAATAAAACATGAATCTTAAGTTATACCTTACCCCGAAGCTTGATCATAATCTTGTTGTATATCTCAAACTGATTTCAAAAACTGTTCATGATTGGTTTCCTAACAATTGCAAGTTAGATGAGTGTTTAAATAATGGTCATTCAGAGAATTTTTTTTCCTTAAAGGTATCACTAACGTATGAACTCCAGGTTCTCTTGTCATCTACTTCCAAAACTTGAACAACCTTATTTCCCACTAAGGAAGCCATTTGAGTAGTTATACAATCAAACAGTAGATCCCAAATTTATACAAAAAATATAAACAACTAGAACTTTTTATTTGATTTGGAAATCTTTATTTTCTATTCCTACAAGACAATCAAATTTCCCATCTAAGTCAATACCCTGCTAAAGAAGCACTATCAATGAACCCCCAAAGGGAAAATAGAGTATGAACAACTTGTACAATGAATAGAGTATGAACAACTCATATAAAGTGAAGGGTTTACAAAATTTAAATTTCATTGGTTAATAATTTTAATATAAGGTTCATAATTCCATTTTGTGTATGTACTTGTACTCCAAGATTCAATCCTTATACTAGTGGAGTTTATATAAATTCCATTTAAGAGTATATATAAATATCTACTTGTATCATAATATATTGTATAATGGTTGTCTACTAAATTAGTTTTTCCATTTAAGAGTATAAATATCTACTTGTAGCATAATATATTGTATAATGGTTGTCTACTAAATTAGTGTTTCAATCATAAGAATATAAGTATAAATATTTTCTAATAAAATACAAGTATAAATGTTTTCTAAATAAGGAATGAATCCAATATAAATTAGTTAGAATAGTCAATCGTCTATAATTGTATGTATCTAATGCATGCCTAATATTTCAATTTTCTGTGTATTTATGTTTTGGGGTTAGAGATTTTCAATTACTTTTTAAAAAGAATTAATAAGCTCGACTGCACATTATAAACCTAATTAACCCAATTATACATTTATGACTGTTTCTCGATTTATATTTAAATATTTTTAATATAGTTGGTGGACTTGTTACATCCCTAAATGTAGTTCTAATTATTATTAAACTTTTTGGGTTAGAAAAATGACCACATTATTCCATGAGATATTTTTATTATATATTTATACCTAATTGAGATATGAAAAAGGCTTGCAAGAAACCTTATCTCAAGATCAAATGCTAAGAGAAAAAAGGTTGTGAATGTCATCCTAAAAAGAGATATCAACATAAACAATTCTCTTACAAGAAGTCTCAAAGATCCCACACTTTTAACGGAGGAAGAGCTCCTCATGCCAAAAAGGGCAAATCGTTGTTTTATTTGTGAAAAATAAGGTCATTATGCTCGATAATGTCCTAATAAGACAAAGAAGGATTTGAAAATGTAGAAATCTATTGAGGCTACGATATCTATTCATAACAACAATAGTATTGAGAATATTATTGAATAACAATCCAATAAAGATGTTGTTCTGATCAACTCTTGTGATGATGAGTTTGAATCCCCTGATGACCTAATTGATGAAAATACTAAGGATGATAACCTATAAATGTTACAATAACCATGTTTGAAGGTAAACTCAAAGCCTATTACTGGTCTTCGTCCTTATGTCCATTTCTTACAATAGGACAAACATGATAAGCCAATCAAGGCTATTAGATATATGGATACAAAATCTTGTCAAAGAGTTATGAAGCCCAATATCTTACGTCCTAAAGCTTAGATTTCACATCATGAATACTTTAATATCACTAATGGCAACTCATTTATGATTGGGCTTATCACCAAAAGAAAAATTGGGATAAGGTTTCTTACTGATTATGTGGCGTGGACTACAGTTCTTAGTATTCGTCTACCTGGCCCTAAATATCTTAATTAGTGTGTATGTTTATTGTAAGGCATCCCCTCTATAAATTTTATCTACTGGTATCAAATTTTGTGTCAATTTCATTGTTTATGTAGACATACGCAATATGTTTGAACTCAACTAAATACCTCCCTATTAAAAAGCACTGAGGGATCAAGTTTTAGATCATTGCCCTGAGAACCATGCACAATTCTCACTTCCTAATCCTCTTTGAAAAAATCCACAATTCTTTATTCATCTACCTTTCAAGAAGAACGAAGACATTAATCCTACTAAGGCTACTCACCTTGGCATGAATCCTGATGATTTAAAGTTAGCACAAGAAGAGTGTGTTATCTTAATTCAACAAGGATTAATTGAGCCCACAAAATCAGATTGGGCTTGTCAAGCTTTCTATGTAAATAAGAGAGTTGAATAGAAGAGAGGAAAAAAGAGGTATTACAAACCTCTTAGTGCATTCACCCAAGATGATAAGTTTCTATTACCAAAGATCAGCACTCAAGTCTTTTTTTTTAAGAAGCAAAAATCTTTTCAAAGTTAGACTTGAAAGTAGGTTTTTAGCAATTACGAATAGATCCACAATACAACTTTTTGCATTCCTAATGTTCAATATCAATGTAATATTACGTCATTTGGACTTAAAGATGCTCCATCACTATTCCAAAGGGTTATGAAAAAAATTTATGAACTGATTCTTAGCAATACCTTGTCTACATTGATGACATCCTATTATATTCAAAGACCCATGAAGATCATAAGTTCCTACTTCAATCATTTTTGGATCTCACAAAGCAATATGGGATCATGCTCTCAACTAAGAAAAACCACATAGGAACAACCCAACAGAATTTTTGGCTATGAACTTTCATGATAGAATTTATCAGCTCGGCTCACATTTCACTAGTGAACTATTACATTTTTCTGATTAAAATCTCAACACAAAGCAAATTCAAAAATTCACTGGAATTGTTAATTACATTAGAGATTTCATCTCACATGTGGCTAATTGTACTTGTTGGACCCCACACCCCACCCGAAGGTGTTTGCGGGTTATACCGCGGCATATGTTTGCAGGTTATACTGCGGCGTGTGTTTGCAGGTTATACCGCGGCATCCAACCTTAATCAGTATTGTCCTCTTT
>JANVCL010000009.1:1130386-1149356 GCA_026546855.1 Erythroxylum incrassatum
TCTCAACCAAACAGGTTTTCGTTTTTTTAAGAAATAAAATACAAACTAAAAACGAAAAACAAAAACCAAAAAGAACAACAGAAAAACAAAAGTAGAACTAATCAGCCCCTAAATATCTTAGGAGACGTTTGTGGAGAGGATCTTGCGCAAATTTGAATTGAATGAAATAATTTGTTACCTGCTAATCCTTGATGCATCCTAATTACCTGCAGCAGTCTTTACTTGTTTGGACGACATTGGGGCTATCAGATGGAATGACATCTGAGAGAGGGTAGCTTCTGTTGCTATGGAGTTGATCATTTGTATTACAAAACCCCTTCCGTATTACGCTTTTGTGGAGCACACTAAGTAAGCCTTCATTATAATCTATGTCCCCAGATTCCCCAACAAAAACCATCATATTCGCCAATTCTACACCCCACCGAACATATGGGTACCTGAAATGTGTTTCAGAAAACCTTGAATAGCACAGAGATGACAGTAGCAATACACATTAAGCAAAACCCAATACATCCCAATAATTGCAAGGTAGATTAGATGACTTAGTAGTAATACACTCTCTTTAAAAGCTCTCAATTTGGGCTGCATTCAGTTACTCAAATGGCATTTCATCAACACCATCTCAATTACCCATAATTAGAGTCTGTCAATGAAAGTGAATGCAGAAGATGAAAGCAGAAAGGAGAAAAAAGAAATAAAATGAACTTGTGAGCAAAGCAAATCCAATTTGCTTCAGGATTGATCAATGTCCATCTCTTTGATATTACCAAGAATTATGCAAGTTAGACACAATGGCACTAGAGCTACTTTGCTCCCTTGTCTAGCGAATTTGACATGTCTTCAGCATTTTCACCTATCCTTCAATCACTTTTCTAGAAATATACCTGCATCTCACATCCATTCAAATCCTATAGATTTCGTATAATCAGTTTTAAACTCTCTTCATTTTTCGATCACTCTAAAATGAGATGTATGCTGAAAGAGTTCTGGTTGGTTATAATAATTTTCTCAGTGATCTTGGCAACTCTTATTATTTGATTACACTTGACGTCAGCCATAATTGTTTTTAATTGTGTGACATTCTAAAATGGATAAAAAATTTGTACAGTTGAGAATATGTTTTACATGATCATTAACAATTTTGAGGATGAAACTCCAATTCATGTTTAGAAGATGATGAATGAATTAAAGGGTTGATCTTTCCCACAATATGCTTGAAACTTTAGTCGATCATCTCACAACAATCATATTTCCATAAATATTTCTTAGGATCTTCACTAGTATTATGATGATCAAGTTCTTAATTTGCAGTAAAAAGAACAACTTAACGAGTAGAAGACAAATCCTATAAATTTCTACTTCATTAAACTCTTCAATTTTTTGAGGGCTATATCCCCACCTTCTAAATCTTCTCGTCATCTTTTACTCCCTCAGTTTATACACAAAATGCAAAAGAAAGTAGATTATACAGAGTCAGTCAGAGGGGCCAACGTGTCTTTCTTTACTTGGATGACTATTCCATGTCTTCTTCTACCCCAATGCCCAATGTCTCATTTAACCTGATTACTTCACATCTCATTTTATAGAATGCCACCATTAATGTATTAAATTTTATTTTATTTTATATATTTTGTATAGAGAGAAATTCTAAGATATTTTGTTCTGTTTTTGCGTCACCTCAAAACATTATGAGAAAATTATCAGTATAGTCAAATAACTGTTAATCTATAAAATCTTACAATTTTCTGTCATGAAAACTTTAAACATATTGTCGTTTTGTTATTCAATACTGAATGTGTTCTTTTAAGTCGTAGCTGCACTGTTTCCTTTGTTAAAAGTCATATGTGATTTATCTACCATTGGTTTAATTCTTTTTAATTAACACTGCAAACAAATACATACAGAGAGTAATATCAGATTACTCTCTTTGCCTAAATTTTAATATAAAATAAAATATTTAAATATAGGATAATTTAATGATTGTAACATATAAGTTTTATAAAAATTTATTAAAGAAAAATTACATGTAAATTTTTCTTTTATATTATGATAAAATTATATGGATTGAGAATATAAATTATTAGAAAAGAGTCAGACTTCAAACATACTGTAATAATTAATTTTATTTTTTCACTTTTTCTTCGTTTAATTTTTAAAATATCGACGAATATTAATAAATAAAAATTAAATTTATTAAAAGATATTTAAAAGTATATCAATTAATAATATAAATTATTGGTTTAAAGAAATGATGAAAACTGTCAGCCACACAGAAACTGCAAATGAAATGATGAAAACTGTCAGATAGCAGTTGAATGGACAATAAAAGGGAAAATAGACCTAACTGAATTGAGCTTGACTAATAAAACATGCATCAAACATCAATGAGCTTCACTAATCCAGATCAATGAGCACAAGTGCAAGACATCGCTAAAAAAACTCGGAAATTAAAAATCGAAGAAGCAACAAAAACCTCAATGGCAATCGAAATTTGAAAAACCCAGCAGTTAGATCCTCCGATGAATCACACCTGCGATCGGTGCCAGGGGCATCCCAATATTGCCGTCGCTGACCACCCTATGATGGCCCGCACCGCCGCTGCTACCGGTGTCAGAGTCATCACCGCCGGCCTCCTTGTTCACCTTCACCTTCGACGACGCCGATTCCATTGTAGAGCACCCTCCCTAGACATCTAAAAGAGCTTGATGAAATTGAGAATCTTTAGTTGTTCGTGTTCCGGTGGATGTTAGGTAATGGCGTTGTTTGATGGATTTTTCTGTCTATTATTTATTAATTTTTTATTAAACAATGTGGGGTCCACTTAGTTATTCTTTTCGGTCCCATGTTAGCTGAGTGAAGATCCTACGTGGCAAAAAGTCAGCCATTGACAAAAAAGTATCTATAAATTATATATTTACAAAAATACATCAAATCTAAGTAACGTATAGCTAAAGGTTGATCTTGAGAAATCACGGATGAGAAATCAGCCACAATGTAGTTTTATTCCAGGATGACAAATCACGGACAACATCATCATTGCTCAGGAAGTGATCTATTCGATGCAGAAAAAAAGAGGTCAAAAGGGTTACCTAGCGCTGAAGGTTGATCTTGAGAAAGCCTACGACAAGATTCGATGGGAGTTAATCCAAAATACCCTATCGGAGATTGGGATACCTTTTAATCTCATTAGGGTCGTTATGAAGTGCGTGACAACGGTGTCTTTTCAGGTAGCTTGGCAAGGCACTCTGTTCGACCCTTTTACTCCTTCACGCGGCATTCGACAAGGGGATCTTCTTTCACCCTATCTTTTTGTGCTTTGCATGGAACGATTAGGACATCTTATTTTCCAGGCAGTTACTAACGGCCAGTGGAAACCAATTCAGTTGGGATCTTCGGGCCCGCCTTTATCCCACCTTTTTTCGCAGATAACTTAGTCCTTTTTGAAGAAGCTACTGTAGCGCAGACGCAAATTATCATTCAGATTTTGGACGCTTTTTGTCAAGCTTCTGGGCAATGCATTAACTTCACTAAAACTAGGATATTTTTCTCTAAGAATATTCCGAACCATATTGTTTATATCATTATTCAGGCGCTTCAGGTTACGAAGACTAACAATCATGGGAATTATTTGGGAGTCCCATTGATTCACGAGCGTATCAATCGGAATACCTACCAATATATTTTAGATAAAGCTCAACAGAAGTTAACTGGGTGAAAATCTGGGATGCTATCTTTAGCAGGTCGGGTTACACTCACGCAATCTGTCATTGCTTCTCTTCCCATCTTCACTATGCAAACGATAAGGTTGCCTCGTCAACTGTGTGATGATCTGGAAAAAATCGTGCGGGATTTCATCTAGGGGACTCAAGCGGGTTACAGGAAAATCCATCTAGTGAGTTAGGAGGAAGCCTGTCAACCCAAGAAAGTGGGGGGATTAGGGCTTAAGCGTATTCGTTCGATGAATGACGCCCTCCTAATGAAACTCGGCTGGGATTTCCTTACTAAACCTCAGGCTCTATGGGTTTAAACTTTGCGGGCAAAATACAAGGTTGATATGGTGCATATCCCTTAGACTTTAGGGAGGCATAGCGCTTCGGGTGTTTGGCGAGGGATTGCAACTGTTTGGCCTCTCATTCGACAAGGAGCTAAATGGCAAGTAGGCAATGGACGACGTATTCTCTTCTGGCTGGACCACTGGTTAGATGATTGGGGACCCCTTTATTTAGTAACTCAGATCGACATCCCTGATAGCCTTCTTTACGCTACTATTCATGATTTTCAGGAGGGCAATGGCCATTGGAATTGATAGGTTTTCCAAAGTTATCTCCCTGCACCTGTTTGTATGACTATTGCTTCCGCCAATATTCGTGCTGGTGAGGAGGATCGGTTGGTCTGGGGTCAAACTTCGCATCGGCGATTCACCGTTGCGTCTGCTTACGATCTTATCGAACATTTAAATACTGATGACTTCAATAGCCACTGGGAGGCCATTTGGAAGTGGGCGGGCCGACAACGCATTAGATCCTTTCTCTGGCTGGTGACTAAGAGGAAATTGCTAGCCAATAAGGAACGCATAGCCCGACATCTGACCATGGAGGCAGGATGTCATTCCTGTCGACAGGAGGAAACGACCCTTCATGTTTTAAGGGATTGCCCTTGAGTCAAATCTTTCTGGCAACATTTTCCTGATTCCATGGTTGACGGGATTTTTTTAGTCAAGAGGAAGGACACTGGATCCATTTTAATCTTCATCATCATGTGCAATTCTATAGGGCCGAGTGGACTACTTTTTTTGGGATCGCCTGTTGGTTTCTTTGGCGATGGCGGAATAATAGCATTTTTGAGCAGGGGTTTGCTTGGCCTATTAACGGTCATACTATTGTCATGGCCTATACGCATTGGGTCATTTGAGACAACATGATCGAGTTTTTCAGTCACAGGGACTACCTTTGGGTTCTTTAGTCGAATGGACTCTACCGCTCGAAGGGTGGGTCAAGATTAATACGGATGGATCAGTTAAATTGGGCTCTAATATTGCGTCTGCGGGCGGTCTCCTACGAAACTGGCAGGGGCACTGGTGCGACGGTTTCTTACAGCAGTTAGGCGTCGGTCATCCTGTCATGGTAGAACTCTGCGGGGTGTACTCCGGGTTGCTGGTGGCATGGGAGTGGGGTTATCGACGCGTGCTACTGGAAGTAGACTCCCTCAAGATCATTAATATTCTTTCATCTTCATTTCAGGATCTGACTGAGCATTCTTTTTTGGTGGTAAGTATCCGTGAATTACTTCATCGGGAGTGGGCAGTACACATTGAGCATACGCCTCACGAAGGGAACCAGTGTGCGGATCACTTGGTATATCTAGCTTCAGTCGCAATGCCAGGCCTGCATATTCTTCGGGAGCCACCATGAAGTCTTTTGGATGCACTCTACCGCGACGTGCAAGGAACCCTTTATCATAAATCCCTTCTTAGGGGATTAGATTATAGGAGCTAGTCTCTTTATTTTATTTCCCTTGTACCAAAAAAAAAAAGGAGCCTAATTTACTTTATTGCTGTACATCTTTTCCTTTGTCGGCACAGCTTCATCTTGTTCGGGGGACCTTGACTTAGAGTCAATACAAAAAGTAACGAGGTTTCATTTAACAGAAATTTATTTTGGTCGCAGAAAGATCAACGTTGCTTGAATAGATTAAAAATAAAAATTTTATACATATCAACATAGTGGTTGAAAAGCTTTTGATGAATGAACTTCGACTTCTTTTTATTTTTATCATAAGTACATATTTTCTTACATTTAATAAAGATTAAATCATATGAAATTATTATTTTATCTATTAATTTAGCATAATAAATTTAGAAGAAAATACAAACATTTTATGGGATTGAATCATCTTTATTAATCACTTTCAAATATTTTATATTATAAAAACAATATAAAATACATCCTAATTAAACGTTAAAGCTTACAAATATATACACAAGTCAAAAACTTAACATTAATAAATTATTACTCTTCGCCGATACGGATTTATGCACAAAATTGCAAAGATTCGTGACAACATTGTGACGAATAACTACTAAGTTATTTAGAAGTTGAGTTACATTAAAAATAATGTTTAAGGACCATTAATTTATTTTTAAAAATAAAAATTATGTAAGATTGGTAATGTCAAGTGTACTGCAAGACTCAAAAATTCATTTCATGATTAATCAAAGTTTTTTTTTTGACAAATCTAATCAAAGTCTTTTATCTATTATCTTTTCAGGTAACGTGTAAAATAGAGAATATTCCTCCTTCATGTCAGGGGAAATATTGGATTCTATAGCTAGACCATCATTAATTTTTATTGACAAGCTTAAATTTTAATTTCTATTAATGATGTAATTTTAAGATTATATAATTTTGCAATACAGTCATAACTTATAATTTTTTAAGAAACTAATATATTTAAGTAATATCTAACCAAATTAAATTGCTTTTAACTTTTTCTTTAAAATAAGAAAATTTGAATTACAATTATATAATTCGTCAATAAATCCTTATCACAATTTTGAGATAAAATGCTCACAATTAGTGAAGAAGTCAAAATAGCAAAATTTGTAAAGGGGGTGATTACAAGATACCTAGCACAACATTATTATTCAGTCTTTGGACAAAAAATAATAATTTATAAGTAGTTTTCTTGGTCATAGTAAAAATATGGAAACTAAAACGACCTAACAATGTGCCTTTCTTTGGACCGACACATTGTTAGCATATTATACCAAATGCTTCTCATAATTTAATACCACCCATCGTGCTTAAATAACCTTCCGTTGAGTTGATTATTTCGCAATAATGTTTTACAATTTTACTTACTATCTGGCCAAAATAACCTTCATTTGGGCCGATTATTTTGTATAGATATAAAATTAAATTACCAGTTATATAGCCAAAAGAACATTCCTTTAGGCCGATTATTCTGCGTAGATGAAACATGCATTATCATTCTAAATTAATAAATTTTACCCAATAGAAGTTGCTTTTGCAACATATCGGATCAATCTATTTAATTCAAAATAATAAGCACCTAAAATTTAGATAAAATTAGGTAATTTAATTATTGTAAAAATAGACAATTAATTAACCCAAAATTTGACTTCAATTAATCATTACGAAAAGATGACCTTAGTCCGTAATAATATAATATAATAGTGGAAGACTTTATATTTTATATACATGTATAAAATTATGTAATTTAAACTTTAGGTTATAAAATATATATATATATAACAAAATTGAGCATGGACAACCATCGTAACCTCAAAGATAATATATACTTTCTGAGCTTGAACTTCAGTGTTCATGGTTGGCTTTGACGGTTGAGCACAAGGCTCTTTGGACCTTTTGGTTGTGAGTTCGATTCCCACAAGCCACAAAACGCGTCTCATGCCCAAAAGAAAAACTGACTGAAAGTCAGTCGACACGCCAGGGAAACTGACGTTGCAGAAGAGCAACGGTCATCTGACCTCTGACGGGTCAGAGTTCCGATTTGGAGGACCCGAATGTTAAAAATGGGTCTATAACAATTGTTTACCAGATTTAACATATATCGCAGTGATATTTCATAATTGTTGAGGCAAATTTTTGCGTTTCTAATCTGAGCGAAACAATTTTTCAAAAATAACAGCAACGTTTACTTATTTTCAAATTCATCGCAGACTAGAATAATCGACGGATCCAAATACTTTTACCCAAAAAGATTCTATCTTGGCCGATTACAACAAAGAAAATAACAAACAACCCAAACTAAATAACATCTCAAATGATATATCTGGAATTCATTTTTAACTATCGTGAATATACCAAACGGAGTTAAAAACTGATATTGAATATCATGTTGAAACAATCTACGTAAAGTGGCTCTGATACCACTTATTAAAAATCATGCTTTATGATTATTATTCAGATTTCTAAATAAACAATCAACCAGAATCATACGCAGATTGAATAAACGATGATATTTGTATAAATAAGAACACTAACCTTGATTTATTGCACAACGAAAGTGTAAATAGCAAAACTTGATGGATGTGTTTTTCCAAATCAAGATTCAGATACTGAATAAATTCTCCTTATAAAACAGAGAAAACTAACAAGATCTTTTTAAGAGAAAATGTCAAGAGTTAATTTGATTTGGGGACCACAATCCTATTTATAGTCAATTTTGACTTACGAGCCATTGTGGGCCCATTAACCACAATGACTTGTAATGGACTTCTACACATCATGCCCATACTAATAATTAATTAATATTTCTGTAGGCCCAATTAATATTTCTGTAGAGCACCCTCCCTAGAGATCTAAAAGAGTTGATGAAATCGGGAATCTAATAGTTGTGTTTATTTATCTATTCTATCAATGGAATTCTTTAGTTGTTTGTGTTTCGGTCGATGTTAGGTTATAGATTTTTCTGTCTGCTATTTATTTATTTTTTATTATTGTTAACAATGTGGGATCCACTTAGTTACTCTTTTCGGCCCCACGTTGGTTGAGTGATGATCCTACTTGGCAAAAAGTCAGCCATTGACTTGGCTTAACGTGCTAATAAAATTTTCAGAGCCTGTTTGATTCACGGAATCAAATAGATGAGGAATAAAATAGTTATTCTTTGAAATAAAAAAGATTAAGAATAGAATAGAACGTGTATTACTTTGTTTGGTTTAAGGCATGGAATAGATAAATAATTTATATTCCATTGTTTGGTTTGAAAATATAAATTTGGAATAGGAAAGGAATAATTAACTAAAAGATTAAAATATCTTTATTATTATTATTATTATTATTAATTGTTATAATAATAATAATAATTATTTGTTATTTATATTTGTATTTATATTTATATTATTAATTGTTATTTATACTTATATTTATTATTATTATTGTTATTATTATTATTAATTGTTATTTAATAATAATAATAATAATTTTTCTTCTGTAGTAAAGGGTGGTTTAAATTATTTCTTCTTTAATGCCTCATTTTTGTTCTGGCTGATATCCCATTAATTTATTGAATGCTTGCATACGATGGCCTTGACCTGAAATTTTGCCTACTCATAGGAAATGCATGGTTTGGTATTTAAGCTTTTGCTCATATATGTATTTTTATCATTTCAGGTGGAATTAGAATATTTCAATCACGGAGGTATTCTTCCATACGTTATCCGCAATCTGAGGAAGCAGTAGGACGACCATTACTTTTCACTTAGTGAGATGTTTCAATTGTCTAAATGTGAGAAGGGAATAAAGTTTTGAATAACAGGAAGGTCCCTTCCGTGGGGACATGCAATCTTTTGACGTTTGGAAGTGGTTTATTGCAACTATGTCATGCAACAGAGTCCATAATGCATGAGAACGTTTTGTGACTGCAAATTCCTAATATGCTTACTTTATTGACCTGATGCTGGATCTGGTTGGTTGGTATCTTGGAACATAAAATTTGTAATTTAATGTGCCAAATTCTAACACTTTGTAACTGATTGACATCCGCATCTTTGTTAGATTCAGATATAATAAATTATTGGCAAGTTTTTCCAGGTATTCCAAGTTCCAACGACAAATATGACAAGAGAATACTAAAGAAATTATTCTAATGTTTATCAAACGAACAGTAAAATGTTGTAAATTGATCACTTTTGTTTTTTTCTTTCATACGAGGCAATTAGGCTAGCATCTGATTATATTTTAATATGATTGGGTTAAGATTTGATTATACTTTAATATGATTGGATTGCTTTCAAAGAGGTGGTCGAGTTGGTAGAGTAAGAAGGTATAAGGTCAAAAAATCTTGTGTTCAAATCTTCTTATTTATATTTTCTTGATCGAGTTTGTCGTACAGGGCTTGTCTAACAAGGGATGCCTGGTTAGCGTAATTTACAGGCTATTGTATCAATCCGAAGGTTTACCTAATGCGTATCCAAAAGATAACGGCCACGGATTCTTCCGTTTTTACAAAAAAAAATGATTGGGTTAAGGCATTGATATACAAATACAATACACAATAACATAAAAAAATAATTTAACGAAAAATTTAAAATATAATTTATAGTTTTTAACACCATAAAATACTCTAAAATAATTTAGAATGATAAATATATTTTTACAATAATTAAAATTATAAAAAATCTACAATATATAGTCAAAAATTAAAAATTTAAATTTAAATCGGGCGCTAATGGCATTCACCTGTTAGTTACAAGTTACATAACAACCATAGGCAAGGATGGATGTTTCCTGAAATTGTGGCATATGCTCAGTTTTTTCTAAACATAGCACATAAATCCAGATGTTCTGTAACAAAATCATTATAACAAACATAACCAGAAAAAGAAAAAGAAAAATGAACTGCTTGTTAACTCAATAAGTCAATGTCAGTAACACAGCAGATTCATAATACATATGGTCGGCACATATGAACAAGCACAAATCTGAAACAAAAGTTGGCATTGCATTAATCACTTCTTCTTCCCTGCTTTCCCTTCCTTTAATCTTATAACTTCATTAACGTATCTCACTCCCTTACCTTTGTATGGTTCAGGTGGTCTCCATTTCCGAACGGAAGCAGCAAATTCACCGATGGAGCACTTGTCATGTCCACTCACGATTATTCTCGTGTTCTCTTCTACCTTTACGTTTAAGCCATCAGGGATTGCCATCCTAACTGGATGAGAGAATCCAAGGCTCAACACCAGGTCTTTACCTTCTATCACAGCACGATATCCAACACCAACCAACTGAAGTCTTTTCTCAAATCCCTTGGATACTCCCACCACCATGTTGTCTGTAAGTGTCCTGACCATTGATTTGTGTAAGCATTTGAGCCAGTGACTTGTCAAGTGCAAAGTAAAAGAAAATAATGAAAGTGCAAACTTATATATACTCACTCACATTCCGTTCTCGTTTAAATCTTGAAATTATAAATGCACACAGAAACTAAGAATCACTGTAAAGAGATTGTTTACAGAAAACAGAAGGAAGTAAGTCATAGGAAAAACAATACTTTCTTGTTTTGCAACGGGAGAACCCAGGTAGTACCCCTTAAAATATGTACTACAAAACCACTAAGGTGTAGTTAGGAAAAGAATACTTTTATGACCAAACACGACAACAAGAACTTCAGACGCATCTAACGATAATGATGGCAATATATGCTGAACCTGTGTCTATTATCGAGAGAATTTTGACAAAAGAAGTAGTGAGATATAAATTTTAAAACCAAATGACAGAAGCATTTACCTGAAAAGTCCATGCATTTGATTGGCCCTTCTAGTTTCCAATGCCTTTCTAACCCGAATATATCCATTGTCTTCCCTATCAATCTTGACTTCACGTGGATAAGTCCTCGAAAGTTCTCCCAGAGGACCCTTTACTTTTAGATATTGACCTTCCAATGTAATTGCCACATTGGATGGAACTTCAATAGGATGTTTTCCTATGCGGGACTCCTTACATTCTATGGTCTTTCTCAAAAAGCCAATGCGAGCTACAGGGACGTTAGGAGTAGAGATTCTACTGCTCTCACCCAAAAACACTGATCTCAAAGTGCTGAAACATGACATGACGAGTATTAAACCAAATGTGAGACTTTCACTGCTTTCATGCAATTACATCAGCAAACGGAAGCCAATATGAATGACCGCAAACATATTTTTCCACCATAATAGTCTGTTAATTGGTATACATACTTGTTGATAGAAAAATGTATGACCAATCCCCCTTGATCTACATACTAAAAAGCAGCTCAGTGGTTAGTAGTGTTGAAATTGTTTTGAAGGTTGCGTCAACAATACACTGTTTAAAGGAAATGAAAACTTAACTTTGTAAGGAGAATTCATTTGATAAACAAGCTAATAAAGTTCTCTGTAAGGCTTGGTTAACAAATGGGCCAGGTTTGAGCAAAATGAGATCAAAAGCAGCTTAATTTATGACAAGTTCCAAAGATAAAGGCTCATTACCACAAGCTTATGTAAGATAAAGGCTCATTTAGGACAAGCTCATGTTCTGGCTCGTTCATCAGCATAAAAAATGAACCAGCTGGACCTTACCGCTCACCTTAGAATTATAACGCAAATCATCATCTTGCGCCAATAAATCGATAAGCCACGCAAAACCCATTTCCAGGTTACTCTCAACCAGCATTCAGTAAATGCTTCTGTAAATTTAACGTAATTTAAAACGGAAAAACATTTCTTCGAACACTTGCAGATACCATATCTAAAAGGGTCAAGATCTTGAGAACAAAAAGAAGAAAAACAAATATTCTGATATTAAATCTCAGCATACATGAAAATCAAACTCTTCTCAACCCACCCAGCTGAAAAAATACATAACATTTTATTTAACCCAGAAAAATTCTTGACCTTGGAAGTAATAAACCATCATTTTCGTGACCCAGACACAGCCAACGAAAGAGAGGTTAAATTACACACAGCAAAGCATGGAAAGGCGTAATTGAGAGGAACAAGAAGAAGAAGAAGGGAGAAGTTGGGAGTTGCACCTTGTTTGAAAGGAAGAGCTGATAGAACAAGCCATCGTCATTGTGAAGAAGAGCAGCTTTGAGTATCACTCGGCAGCTTTCCGCTTGCTGATAAGGAAAAAAAATAGAAGAGTGTGCTACACTCAGCATTTTTCTGTCTTATTGGGTCGGGCCGGGTTAAGAATTCAATCAATGTCTTATGGAACTTATGGACTTATGTAAGGCACATGACATAATGAAATGCAAGGCCTTCTTCTCCATAATATAAGTTTAATCTAATCATGCATCAAAGCTTACAATATGCTTTGGTAGTCTATTTCCAATTGCTTAATAACATAAGTGTATCCCACTTTGTAAGAAATGGGTGTAGAGAGATAGATTCAACATGTTTAATTTTTGTAACACAAATACCAAAGGAAAGCCTTAGGGATTATTTAAAGTTTTTCATCCTAGAAGCCATCATATTCTTAATTTAGATATAACTATGGCAACAATGATCTTTTCAAATGAATTAAGACCTAGACAACTAAGCTTGATGCAAAAGAAAATATATTGTAGTTTAAAAGAATTGTATATGAGGGCATATAAGTATACTCATCTTGAAGATGTAGAGCCTAATATACAAATACAAGATGACTAGACACTAAAATTGAAAAAGGAAAAGAAGAGCAAAGGGTCCTCATTCTATCTACGAAGTTAAGAGAAACAAGTCATAAAGGGAACAAAATGGATTCATAAACAGAAAGGGAAACGAAGTTGCCAAAGCTGAACACCTCCGTAAATAAGGTCACTAAATATATCCTAAATAATGATCTGGAAATTAAGATGAACAAAATGTACACTATTGCCTTTACAAGAAATAAAGATTTTATTGTTGCCTCATTAAAATATAGGACATGAAACATAATATTATAGGGACCTTTTTAGGGTAGTTTAAGATTTTGTTAGTCAAGGAAGTCTTAAGGGATTCCTAGTTAGAGATGAAGATAGATAAAATAAAAGCGTATAAAGAGAAAGCAAGTAAGTTACTTATAGATCCAAGAATATAAAGTTGTAGACAATTAATTAACCCTCACAGAAGATAATCAATCTTATGATATGAGGTGAGCATATGGATATAAAAGAAAAATAAATAAGTAAACCTAAAGGCAATAATAGAATGAGCAATAGCAAAATGAAGGACTTGAGTAAAGGAGTAAAAAAGCCTAAATAACCTTCCAAGATAATGAATGGTCAAACTTGATGCATCCCTATAGGGATCTTGTAGTTATGACATTATCTATAGTAAATCCTTTTAGTGAAAAGAATAATAGTTAATACAAGGAGAGTAGTGGATATCTTATGACACCTTCAAAGACATAGGATTATCATCAAATAGACTAAAACTTATTGCAAGCCCACATTAGGTTTTCACAGAGATCGAATTTATACTAAACTTTGAATCTTGGTCTTAATGATAGATAATATACATGACATATTTTCAAGTGATAGGAGGACCTTTAACCTAAAATGTTATTATTAAAAGGCAAACTTTGTGTTCATTTCTCTATACTAGCTTTTAATAAAGTTCTCAATCTCAAATCAAGCAAAAGAAGTTCAAAGAATGGAAAATGAATACCATTTTCACATCCATTAAAGAAAATAATATTGTTTACGAAAGGAATGTTTAAGATGTTCAGTCCAGAGGCTAGGCCTTGGGTCCTATAGACATGGACAAAATAAAGTCATTTTGATTTTAAAAAAAAATGAAATGTCGGCTTCGAGATTACATAGGTTGGGCTTGCCCAGGCTCAACTCGGCCCAACCTATTACCATCCTTAAATGTTAAAGATCCAACTAAGGAAGTAAGAGAGATCTCAAAGAAGAGTTGAACATGTACCAAATGGTACTTTTTATGGATGAAAATGTTTGAGTATAAAAGCTACGATGAGCTTATATCTTAAGGAAAAATTAAAAGAGTTTCTTAAATAATATGTAGATGTGTTTCAATAGAGCTCATCCGATATATCAGGGATTAGTAAAGAAGTCATTACTCACAAGTTCTACATATATCCACTTTTCATACCTATCATGTAAAAGAATAGGAACATTGCATTAAAAAGATAGCAGGCCATCAAAGTGGAACTGTCAAAATTATTATTAATAGGATTTATAACAATACTACAATTAGAGGACCTTATTAGATCTCCCCTTTCAATGAAATCAGACTCTAAGAAATGCAAGAAGAAATGGTGCTTTTGAAGAAGAAAGAAATATTGATTCTTAACGGATGCACACTTACTATCTAAGGAATGAAAGCTTTTGGAGCTTTAGCTAGGAAGTAACACTTTCTTGACCTCCCAATTTATGCTCAACCTGAGAAGCATATTACATAAGGAGTTTAAAACTACCATTGGAAACGGCAAGCAAACTAGCTTAAGGTTTGACAACTGAAGCAAGAAAGGTCCTTTACACCAAATTCCCAAGATCTATCACCTAAGGTATATGTCGCAACAAGAAGCTAAGGTGGAGGAATTGATTAAAGGTGAGAAGTGGCACATTAGGCTTAAAGGCTTTGGTCAACTCAAAGAAGCTCTTCCAAGTTATAAACTAAAGAAATAATCATAAGACAAGATTGTCTAAAGAAGACAACTTACCAAATATTCATATAGCAAGGTATTAAAGTACATTGGCTCATAATCATTTAGCATAAAAGTCACATACAAAAAATGGCATTCATTGGGTTGCTCACTATGCTCAACAAGTTGATGACCTTGGATAGATTGAATACCAATTAGGAGCTAAAAAAACGATGTTGTTTGTGTAATCAAGACACATAATTTAGGGTCCTTCTGTTCTTTCAATGCAACTACACCAGAGATGACTAGAGAAAAATTCAGCTGGCTTGTAACTATACGTGTAAAAGCTTGGAATGGAATAGTATCATATCTGAAATGTCTTTAGTTACACTCCTTAAAGATGATATGCTACTATTGAAGTTATCACTAGCTACCATTGTGTATGAAACATAAAGAGAGGAATAGAAGGAGATTCAGAGGTGAATAAATAGGTCCATAACAATTTAACTATAGCATTTGGTTGAAGATAAAGGAAGTGTTGATTATCCACCATCATGGAGCCATCTTCTCCAATTTAGTACTTAACACATGGAGCTCAACCTATAACAACACATTTTTGTAATAGATAGAGGTAGTTTGATACATATGTTATCTTAAAAGAACCAATTATCAAATTGTTTCTTTTGATTTGATCTTAGAGATCTCAAACATTTCATTGCAGGGCAAGACCCATTTTGCATTCAAATATACTTATTTAACTTTCAAAAAGAAAAGTCTAATTTAACAAAATCACCTTTTTATCTTTTAAATCCTTTTTTTATGATTCATTAGGCTCCTAAATAAGTTAAAATTGAATATTAATTATAATTTAAACTATATTTATGATTAGATAAATGAAACTCTTTAATTTATATTTAATTCTTTAATTAAATAATTTATCTTCATAGAATAAGATTGACATATAACAACGCATCATAACCACCTAAATATCAATAATATCAAACTGATTTTGACTATTCTTTTTGTGTATAATTTTTTTGGTATAATTCCCTTTCACTACTTAATATTGTAAATAGATATTGAGTATTAAATTAATGTTTACTATATTTGAGTACATTTGAAAATTATCTTTAAAGTATCATTTCACTTTAGCTAATGATTTGTCAAATCATTACTAATTGAAAACAATGGAACATTTCTTTAATTACTTTAGGGTCATGAATCATATATTAATCATTGAAACTGTCTCCATATAGTTTTTGTTATATTCAACAACTTCTTATCAAGTTACCCTTAAGTAAGACAAATTTGAGTAGTATCAAAACATATCAGTTCATATATAAGATACTTTAGATACTACAAGAAAAACGGTGTTTACCGACGAAAATTACCAATGGAAAACTTTAACTTTTCGTTGGTAAATTATATTATCGACGGTCTATACAGACGGACAATTCCATCGCTGAATCTGCGGTCGGTAAACTATTCCGATGAGACCGACGGAGAGAAACAATTCCGTCAGTGTAGCTACAGATGGTTTATAATAAATCGTCGGTGAATCTGCCGATGGTTTGCCAATAACCGTTGGTAAAGGTTTTCGGTATTTTCGACGATTTGCCAATAATCGTCAGTGAATGTGAAGTAAAAACGTTAAACATATACCAACGGTTTTGCCACTAATCGTCGGTAAATATAACTTAATTTATTGACAGAAGTCTATATCTATCGGTAACTATTTTCATTCTTGAAATGCATCCCCCATTGCCGCTCTTGTATGCTTGCTGAGGTTTTCTTTAACTCTCTGTAAATGACTTGTTGAATGCCAATTTTTTTTAAAATCTCGATGACAAATTTGATTTGAATGTAAACAGTTATAAATTATCCACGCATAATTTTGTGATTTGTTTATATATTGATTTTGTTTAAACCAAAATTTAATTCAAGTTTTAATTGAAAAAGATTTCGTAACTGATAATAAAAACATTAAATTGTACATCAATTCAAACCAAATGACTACAACAATTTTATTGTGCTAGTGAGCGTGGATGATCTGAGCATGTACCCCTCCCCCTCATGTGCTCCATGTCATTTTGGAGCTTAGTTATTACCTCCATCAAGTTTTGCACTGTGCTCTCAAGGTTATGGATACGTTCCATTGTCGGGCGTGTAGAAGATGTTTCTGTATTGGACATAGAGGACTGCGAATAACATGTGTTCCCAAATGAGCCTAGCCTGAAGATCCTTCCACGACTATCCCTACCATCCATTGCAATAAAATATGCCTGGCTTTCATCAATAGGTTGTTCTTCTCGAGACTGTCGCTGAATTATTTGTTGTATTTGGTCCTATTAGGAGATAATGCTTATGTTATAATTAGAAAGTGATAATTATTAAGAATGAATATTAAACCATAAATTTCACATACATTTAGTTATCTACATCGACTGTTAACAAATGTCACACCGTTATGCTTCTTAGTGTGTGTATGCAAAAACAACTGACGGGGTGTAGGTCTTACGCCCGTAGACTTTTCCTATATAACAATAAAATGTTCTAAGTTAGACTAGAATTTATAAAAAATTTGGCAGAATGTTCTCTATTTTTATGATATTCCTCCCTGTTGAACAAAGAAAATAACTGACCATAGCCATATATGGTACCAGATATTTATACCATGATCATTATCGATCATCACAACATTCACAAATTAATTTAAATTGAAAAATAACAAAGTAAATAATTACAAAATAAGTGTAATAGTTAGATACTTACAAGTCTCTCTATATGCTCGTAATGGGTAATTGATCCTCCCGTATGAACGGGAAGACTGCCTCCACGTCTGTTGGTCGAGTTACGCCCTGATATGTACATTGCCTTAGGTGATGCCCAGTATTTCTGCCAAAGACTTCATATGCCCTCAGAAATAAAAGGCGGTCAAATACCAGTTTTGTGTATCACATCAATAAAGTCGTGATAACGTGTACGAGCTCGCTTCTCCCATAAACCATGTATGACCCCGTCGATACCAGAATCCCATTAAAATTGTTTCTGAAATTGAAAGGAAAACATTCGAGTACTTATAATCTACTATTATTTATGTAATTAATATTTACAAATAAATGAAAAAAGAAAATTATTTCCATACGTATACCTCAAACTCTTGAAAGTAAAATGCCTTTGTGGCCTGAGAGATCTTCTTTCACACATAACCCTCAGGATAAATCATCTCCTTAAATGTAGATGTTATATTTCTGGAACACGGCCTAGAAGGAATAAACCTAATAGAATAACAAATAATTTTATACAATTTGAAAAAATTATAAACATATATAGTGTTTCATGCGATGTCACTTACATCGCATTGACTATTATTATTAGCCCCTAAAATTTCTTTATTTTATTGAGCATGATTAAGTCGAATTATGAGATCTTAAGAAATTAAATTAAGATGACATGGATGAGTATGGTAGCATTAATTAGGTTAGGTGTCATGGTTAGCATGGATTAAATGAAATTAATGTGTTAGGTGATAAATGCATTAAGGGTTTAATGGGCCTTTGGGCCCAAGAGAGGGAATTAGGTTATAAAATGAACAAGGGTTTAGTCTAGTGGGCCTTTGGGCTTAAGTGTTTTAAGTGGAGTATAAAAAGAAGAATTAAAAGGGAATTGAGAGGAAAAGAGGAGAGGGAACCGAAAATTGAGAGGGAAGGAAGAGAGAGAGGGTCGTGAGGGGGAGAAAGAAGGAGAAAAGAAGAAAGCTTGCTAGGGTTTTGGTTTTCTAAGGGATCAAGGAGGTTTTTGAAGAAAGTCTAAGAAGGAAAAACGTGGAGGAAGGTCCAAGCTTCCTATTGGTACAAGAAACTCCTTGATTGGTTAAAGATTGAAGGTAAGTCATG
>JANVCL010000009.1:1154255-1176714 GCA_026546855.1 Erythroxylum incrassatum
TTATATATTCATATATTCTATCACTATCGTCGTGTAGTTAGGTCCTGCAGTATTATCATATTATTCATATATTATAATCATATTATTCATGTTATTGGAAAGAGATGTGTTAGAGTGTCCCATATTATCTAGACATGAAAATATTAAAGGGTTTATAAATGATAAGGGTTAATTATTCAAACAACTAGTTCTAGTTATGTGGACAATGATTGACCAAAACCTAATTCTTATTAATGGACTCTACATTCTACCTATATTAAAAATTCAATATGGTATCAGAGTAGGTTTGGTCTGGATTATTAATTTCTTGGTTGTCCGTCTAGATGTCCAGTCTCAGCGGCCCGGTTCGGTTACCACTGCGTATATTTCAAGTGACAATTGAATGTCCAGCCTCAGTTGCACTTGAGGGAAAGTGTTAGAGTGTCCTATATTGTCTAGACATGAAAATGTTAAAGGGTTTATAAGTAGTAAGGGTTAACTATCTAAACAACTAGTTCTAGTTATTTGAACAATGGTTGACTCAAGCCCAATTCTTAATAGTGACCTTTACACTTTGCCCATATTAAAAATTCAATAGGATGAGATGGGAATGCTTTACTCTTTTCTTTTGGGTAGTTAGGCCTCCTATACTTTGGGAATGGCCACTTGGGAAGGTTTTATTGAAAGGGTGTGTCATCAATTATCATGGTTTCATTCTTATGGTGTCTGGTTAGACAAAAGGCATCATTATTCCAAGTTCAACAAGAATTTCGTCTGAACTAGATACCTTTCGATGGCTAGTTAAGGTACTTCCTTCCCACTCTTGTTTAGTTTGAAAAACCGATGGAAAAGGTAAAATTAATTTGTATTTTATGTAATAACAAGCTAAGATTTGCTTGATCAGCATCTAGCTGACAGTGAATTATATCAATTCATTCAACTAAAAAGCAAATGATAAGTTATAAATAAGCTGTTTACCGAACTGAACTAATTGTAACTCATGCTGTTGCTGTGGTTATGTTTTGAAAGTGGTTGGTAAGCGAGAGGGAAGCAAGTAAATTCTGCACATGCATTATTTTTTTCAGGCTGTGCTCACTACAGCAGCCCATAAGCTGACCCAGAAAATGGGAAGAAATGTAAAACGTGAAGGGAAAAAGAGTTACGAACTCACAGCTTGCAACCAACAGTTTCTTTGAGTTAATTGGTAGGTAGAGTGAATTCGGAATATCAACAAACCTCCGAGGGCCCATTAGGGCGGCTACGGTTGAAGTATGGGGTATGTATCATTAAGGCGGAGCTAAATCCAAATGTTAACTAAGCTTGACGCACAAACAATAGCCACATGTTTCACGCATTTTGTAAACGGACCCACATGATGAAGCTGAGTCAATCAGTCAATTGCTTTATTTCTCTTTATGAGACATGCAATGGGTTAATCACCGCTGCTTTCTCATCGCTCAAGGATTAAGTTAGCAGAACAAGACAGTGTCTTTTGGTTACATCCGCAGTCTAGCAGACGTTACTGCTTACTTTATGGAGAATGGTTAGATTAGTAAAGAATCTTCGTTGTGAGACAAACCAAAGAAAACAAAAAGAATCATTCTTTACTTGAGCTTGCAAAACTGTTCAGCAACTTTGGAACTCTCCTTTTCTTCTTGGGTGTGTGAAAGGTTTTTGTTTTGTTTACTCTAGTGGTTTGTACTTTGTAATCAATTTTATTTATCATGGACTTTCTTTACTCCGATTGGGTTTCAGGGTCAGCTTCAAAATTCTCGTCCAGGTCTACGCCAAGTCTCTATTGGTTTCTTGTTTTCTTAGTTATCCTTGCATGCCTTCCTTCCTGTCCTTAAATATTCTTCTTCAACATGTTCTGTTTATTTTAATGGTTAGTTGTCGACACTCGTGGAGAGTACAATATTAGTGAGTTCCTGAATACACCCTGTTGATTATTGTTGTTTCACTTGAAGATCTGTAGAATTATTTATTATATATTACTTACGTCGATAACTACTTGTTGATGAAGTAATCTTGTACACAAGTGAGAGAGAATCTATGTAAAAATGTTGTTTAAGTGCAGAGAGGTCAGGCTGTGGGTGTTCATTTTGGTAATAACATCATTGCTGATTCCTATTTTTGTGTTTAGGTTGTGGGGTGCGGGTAGTGGAATCGATCGAGGGCTTTGATAGAAATGGGTATCTTGAAGATTGACAGGCGTGGCTCTAAAGTACTCTTCCCAAGGATGCTGATGCTATTGATACTTGGTATCTGTGTGCCCATGGAAGTCATGGGTAAGGCTGGAAATGCAAGTGCTGCTTCTTCTAGGCCAAATAGTGTGAATATAGGAGCTCTGTTTACTTATGATTCAGTTATTGGAAGAGCAGCGAAGCCAGCAATTGCAGCTGCAGTTGAAGATGTAAATTCTGATTCCAGCATTCTTTCTGGGACGAATTTGAATGTTATTTACCATGACACTAATTGCAGTGGGTTTCTTGGAACCATGGAAGGTAATTCTGTGAGACTCAAAACCTTTAAACATATTCTAGAATCGCCTTCTTCACAGGGCTTCGGATTTTCTATACATTAATTAGGCATTGGTGCTAGAAAACTTGAACTGCCACTGAAACACTTAATTTTCGTATGTCAATTTGAAAGTGTCTTTTTCTTAATCTTCCGTGTTGCTTCAGCCTTTACCTTTCTCTTCCAATCATACTCTTTTGATACTTTGTTTGTGGTCTGCATTGCAGTTTCCTCTTACGTTTCAGTATAGAAGCGTCACTTATGTAATGAGCTTTCCTTTTCAACTTCCAGATGATTGATAGTTGTATCCATGAACTGTGATTCTGACAGCATTATAGCTGAGCTCTTATTTTTTAGCTTTATTTGCTTATGCTAGTCTTGACCGTCAGTAGAAATTTTGGGAAGAGTTTTCTACTGTGTTGGTATGATTTGTGATCTCATAAACTTCAATTTAATTGGCTACAAAGAGAATCTTGAATTAGAGGAGATTGGTGCTACTCGCTAAAGAAATTAAAATTCATGCATTGTGTTTAAGTTGGAAGTAGTAGGAATTCAGGACTTCATTTAAAATCATAGTAAATAGAAAAAAATTTTCAAGTAAATGAGTGTCTACTAACTCCCATCTGTGTATCAGCACGCGTACTAGTTGTTGTCTTAAATGTTAAATTTAAACTGCTTAGTCTCCTCTTCTCACCACCATGAGAAAAACATAGCAACGATTTTGATGGAAGCTTACATGCCATGTAGCTCTGCAGCTGATGGAAGATGACGTAGTTGCTGCAGTTGGCCCCCAATCTTCTGGGATAGCTCATGTCATATCCCACGTTGTTAATGAACTTCGTGTACCACTGTTGTCATTTGCTGCAACAGACCCCACACTTTCTGCACTGCAGTATCCATATTTCGTTCGCACCACCCAGAATGACTATTTTCAGATGTATGCAATTGCTGATTTAGTCACATATTTTGGATGGAGAGAGGTAATTGCCATTTTTGTAGATGATGATTATGGCAGGAGTGGGATATCTGTACTGGGTGATGCCTTGGCAAAGAAACGTGCAAAGATATCTTACAAGGCTGCTTTTACACCTGGAGCACCAAACAGTGCAATCAATGAATTGTTAGCTGGGGTAAATCTGATGGAGTCTCGGGTTTATGTTGTACATGTAAACCCTGATTCTGGTCTGTCCATCTTTTCTGTTGCTAAGAGTCTTAAAATGATGACCAGTGGCTATGTTTGGATTGCTACAGATTGGCTTCCTTCTATTTTAGATTCAATAGAACCAGCTGATCTTGACAAAATGAATCTATTACAAGGGGTTGTTGCTCTTCGACATTACACCCCAGATACCAGACTCAAAAAGAGATTCATGTCTAGATGGAACAACCTAAAATATAAGAGTGCTGGACCTGCTGGGTTCAATACTTATGCTCTTTATGCTTATGATTCAGTATGGTTAGCTGCTCGTGCTCTTGATGTTTATTTCAAACACGGTGGAAGTATATCTTACTCCAAAGATCCAAAGTTGCTTAACACAAATGGAAGCTCATTGAACTTGCAATCACTGCGTGTTTTTGACGGAGGCCAGCAGTTCCTCCAGATACTTACTGGAATGAATTTCACAGGTGTAAGTGGTCAGGTTCAGTTTGATTCAGACAAGAATTTAGTTCATCCCGCATATGAAATTCTTAACATTGTGGGAACAGGTACCCGCATGGTTGGTTATTGGTCAAATTTCTCTGGTCTTTCAATGGTTTCTCCAGAGAAATTATATGCAAAGCTGCCCAACATTTCTGCAAGCAATCAACGTCTTTACACAATAATATGGCCAGGTGAAACATCAAATGTTCCTCGAGGATGGGTATTTCCATACAATGGAAAATCTCTAAGAATTGCGGTGCCCAACAGAGTGAGTTACCAAGAATATGTTTCTAAAGACAACAATCCCCCAGGTGTCAGAGGATACTGCATTGATGTATTTGAAGCAGCATTAAATTTGCTTCCATATCCTGTGCCGCGCATTTATATTTTATATGGAGATGGTAAAAGGAATCCAGAGTACAGTGATCTTGTCAATGCAGTTGCAGAAAATGTGAGTATCTTACTTGTATCTATTGTTAATGTCAACTGTAATTTCTTCTGGGTCTTTGTTAGACTGTCTCAGGTGCTAATGCTGTGCTATTTTCTCTGATTCTCTTCTGCTTCAAGAATTATGATGCAGCTGTAGGGGATATCACAATAACTACAAATAGGACAAAAGTTGTAGACTTTACGCAGCCTTATATGGAATCTGGACTTTTTGTAGTTGCTGCTGTCAAGGAGCAAAAGTCTAGTCCATGGTCCTTTCTTAAGCCATTTTCTTTCCCAATGTGGTGTGTTACTGGTGCTTTCTTTCTTTTCGTGGGAGCTGTAGTATGGATTCTTGAGCACCGTATCAATCATGAATTCCGAGGTCCACCAAGGCAACAGCTAATAACGATATTCTGGTCAGTACTGCCCCTGATTATTAGAAGGTGCCATCTTGTGCAGTCTTTAATTGTTAGTCTGCACAGAAAGGTTCCTACTTCAAACGCTGTTTTAGGGCACGTATGCCATATGATTTGGCATTGCATGGATTCCCATAAATCTCCACTTGCTTCTTGATTGACAAACTAATAAAAAGGAAATGTGGTGAATACTGTAGTTGCAGTGGATCCTCAGCATCTACTTCTGTAGCATATGTAAAGATGCTAATGTTGGTCCAAAAGATGTTTACATATAGATCATATGCAGTGGTGCATGGTAATGCTTAGGTTCTAGTAATAGTTAAATACTGTGTACATAGAGGATGTCTACTTGACATGTTACTTTTGAAGGCTTTTATAATTTCTTGAAGAACTGTGCTACTGTGTTATATAATCTGACCGATTGTATTTTTCATCTTGCAGGTTTAGTTTCTCAACCATGTTCTTTTCACACAGTACGTGATTTAAGCCTGATCTTCTGCATTCTGTATTTGCTTGATCAAATAAATTCGGAAGCAGAAATTCCTAATTTTATCTGCTGCTTGGGCATTATGTAGGGGAGAATACTGTGAGCGCTTTAGGACGTTTGGTGTTGATCATATGGCTATTTGTTGTGCTGATCATCAATTCAAGCTATACTGCTAGTTTGACATCCATTCTCACAGTGCAGCAGTTAACATCTAGAATTCAAGGCATTGACAGTTTGATCTCAAGTAATGAACCAATTGGAATTCAAGATGGATCATTTGCGTGGAAATACCTGGTGGATGAGCTCAACGTTGCAGAATCCAGGCTTATAAAACTGAAAAATCAGGATGAATATTTTGTTGCTCTTCAACGAGGACCACAGAGTGGAGGGGTGACTGCAATTGTTGATGAGCTTCCTTACATTGAACTCTTTTTATCAAACACGAATTGTAAATTCAGGACTGTGGGGCAGGAGTTCACAAAAAGTGGATGGGGATTTGTGAGTACCAAAAGTTTTAACTTTCCATTATATGACTGACAAACATTTCAATGTTGCTACAGCTGTAGTGCTTCTTTTCAGAAAATAGGGTGGTTCAGAAACTTTTAGATAAAATTTGAATTTTCTTTAAAAGATAACCTTGAATCACAGTGAGCCAGATGTTGGAAATGAAGATAAGCTACAGTTTAGGTTACAAGGAAACACGGGGCAGAGTATGCAAACTTGTCTGGGCATTTGATCACGTACTTCTTCTTAGTTGCATCTTATTTTCTCACTTTGGAAACCAAAAAAAATGATGGTTTACCAGTTTTTATTCAGTAGTATAAGCCATAACAAGAGTATATTCTACATTTTCTGTTCTTTCTTTGTTTGCATTAGTTTATGGGTTTGATGTTTTTTACATTGTTATCACATACAGCATGCTATTCACAATCTTATTTCTTGTGTTGATTATTGCTGGTCACCAGCAGTATCTCCCCTAAACTCATCATCAAACTTCTGTAGTTGAAATTCCATCATTTTCTCGACTACTTAAGACAACTTTTGTAATTTTCTTAGCGTTGACAAGATATTACTTATAATTGCAATTACTGATACTCCTCCACCTTTTATTATTGTGTGAGTTCATGATTTCTCTTATATATTCTTCAATTAGATGTTTATTATGTGCACCTGTTAGCTTCTATCTGATTTCTTACGCAGTCATTACATGTCCAGTTACCTATATATTGTTGAAGAACTTTCTTACTTATTTGATGTGTTATCCTTCAGCTAAAATTATAGATGTAATACTTTTTTTGTCTGAATTTACTGCTTATGATGAGCCATCACACAGGCAAAAGAAGAATTTGGGTGTTTGAGTAAAGATGCAGGGTTTGATGAAATTCTTTTTAGAAGCTCTCACATATTAAATTGTCTTGTTGCAGGCGTTTCAGAGGGACTCTCCCCTTGCAGTTGATTTGTCAACGGCTATCCTTCAACTATCAGAAAATGGGGACCTCCAAAAGATCCATAACAAATGGCTAACACATACTGAATGTTCTATGCAAATTGGCCAAGATGAAGATAGCCGGCTTTCCCTGAAGAGCTTCTGGGGACTTTTCCTCATCTGTGGGATCGCATGCTTCATTGCTCTCACCATGTTCTTCTGTAAGGTCTTGTTTCAGTACCGTAGGTTTGTTCCAGAGAGTGGCGTCGAGGAAGCGGTGGAAGAAATTGAACCAGCAAGGCCTAGACGTTCACTACGCTCAACTAGCTTCAAGGATTGGTTTGATTTTGTAGACAGGAAAGAAGCAGAGATTAAGGAAATTTTGAAGCGTAAGACTAGTGATAGCAAGCGACAAGCTAGCCCGAGTGCAGATGATCGTGCGAGTTCACCTACTTAGGAGAACTTTATTTGTTGCTTGGTGTACTTTCCTCTGGTAATTTTAGATCAATACAGCTTCGTGTTTGTAGTTTTACAACAAACTTAGCACTGTGATATTCCAAAATTCTGGAGGTTTAGGTAAGTGGCCTGGATCAGAGGTTTTGGTTTATTGAGGTTGCTAAGATTCTATTTTATAGAGAAATCTTAGGCAAATCGGCAATCACTCATTTTAATTCTTAAACCAGCATTCTTGAGGCTAAAGTCAGATGATTTGGTGTTCTATTGTCCAGGTCCTATAATTGCCTTAAGGAGTGTTGTTTCTATCTTTGAACCAGAGAAATTGGTTACTTATGTTACATTTTGTGGCATACTAAGATGCCTTATACTTCTCTACGTAAGGATATCCTTCCCACTTAAAGATCAGAACTGTTTCAAGATGTAGATAGTCTTGCATATTAGTCCCTTAATCGAGGGGAAAGTGATTTTTCTTCTATGACTAATGTTGGAGCTTATCTTTATTGTTGTTACCAAGATTCAAGATGTCCACACTGCTGTAGTCTTTCTTTAGAAATTCAAAGAAATTGTATTAATAAATGAAGTGTCTGAAGGAGTTTAAATCAAGAATTTGGGAATAGGTTCCTCGGTGATTTGCATCAAAAGGTGACATAAATAGTCTGAAAGTCTCATCGAAAAGATGATAAGGTCGAAAATATCCACATCTGCTTTTGATAATGTTGGAATAGGACCTGAGATATGTATATGTTGAGAGCTCAAAATGCCGATTTAATATCAGCTTGCACTGCCAGTAATTTCCACTCAACCTTCTTTCTCAGCAAGAGAATCCAGCTGTTATTCCTCCTTTGCTAGCACTTACTGTTCCAAGCTCCATCTTCTAGCTATACTCATCACTAGAACCCTGAGATCAATGCAGGACAAGATGGTTTCTCTTATTCAAGCTGTTGTGTTTAGTATAAAGCTACTCTTTTCTTGAATTTTGCTATTAAAAATTCTATCACTCTTTTCTCTCCTAATGACATAAATTCCAAAGCGAATAGTTAACTTAAATGAGGTTGACATCCTCTTTCTCCAGTAACTTCATGTTGGAACAAGGTTTACGATACTGTTTCGTACCGACTAGTATGGGCTGGTATGTACCGTGCCAGACTAAAATTGGTACAAAACAGAGAGTCGATTGCACCAGATTTAAATACCGATCGGCATCGGTTGGTATTCAAAATATCAGTCAAATATTGGCCGGTATTCGAAATTTTAAAAAATATGGGAACTTTTTGTAAAATTTTCAAAAAATTTTAAACTCTTGCTCCCTCCCTCCTGCCTCTTCTTCTCCCCTCTTTTTTTCAAAGTTTTTTAATTAATTATTTTATTTACCTCAACTTTTATAATTATTGTGAATTATTTTGGCCTTAGATTTTAGGATTAAATTATCCCTCATCGTAGGATTGACACCTTAAATACCGTATGAATGACCCGTACATTTATCGATTATCGAGGTTATTAATTAGAACTTACATACATCAGAAAACTACGATCAATCGCTCTCACCTTTGGCAAAGAGGCATAGGGGTTAGGCGTTTCACTAGGAAAATAGGCAAGCGGTTGATTGGGGTTTGGGTAGGAGTACTTATGTTTGCTTGAGGTGTGAGTTAGGTTGATTTGGCAATTGGAAATCGATAAGTGGACCCTTTTACAACATTGTTCTTATCTTCTACAATTTTGGCCATTCCTATCGCATCGTAGAGTGCATTGGGTTTAAACAAAGACACTTCCCTCTATATATCCTCACGTAATCCAAATAAAAAGCAATTTAAGAGGTTGGTGTTTATGAGGCCATTGGTTCGAGTAGACAAGGCCTCAAATTCGCTGAGGTAGGTTGCCATAGTGGTACATTGTTTGAGCTTGTAAAGTTGAGCCTCATGGTTGAGGAAAGAGGATGGCCTAAACCTTAATTCGAGTTATTGAGTGAACACATCCCAAGTAGAAAGTTGTCCTATGGAATACATCCATTGGTACCATTGAAGTGCTGGCCTGGTCATATAAAGGTAGCTGTGGTCAATTTGTGGTTGTTAGGTGTATCATGGTACATGAAGAAATGCTCTATCTGGAAAATACCACCAAGGACATTTTCTCCTATAAGGAGTGGTATTTCGAGCTTGGGTAGGCAGGTGGGTTTTGTTTGTGGTAGCAAGGGTCAACGTAGGGTAATTTGAGATGAGGATTGGGTTGAGGAAGAAGAACCTAGAGGGGTTGGTGTGGGGTAGTTGGGAAGGGAAGCAGGGGAGGCTAGGGCAAAGCTTTCTCCATTTTAATTAGGTTGGCCAGTACTTTTGTCATGATTGCTTGTTGGGTTGCAAAAGAATCATGTACCGGTTCGAAGGCACTAGAGTGTTGTTGCATGGTAGTGCTCAGCAACTCGAGCTTAGAAAGCAAAGAATCGTGATGGGTTGGATGGTCTTTGATTTTGGTCAACTGTTCATCTACAACAGCCTTTGATTTAGTGGTGACACCTTCTGTCATAGTTCGGCTCTCAATGAAAGCACCAATGTTACGTTTTAGAGGAAAAGAGACAGAGAAGACAATTAGAAACCTATTCCATTCATAAGCTACTTCTTTTTATAACGTTGTTGTAACAAACTTTAGCCAGCAATGCCAAATCTACAACTCATAACAAATATTTTAAAAGATATATTATTTTTTTCTTTACACAAAATGAGTGAACCTAGTTGGCCTTCTAGAATCTCGTATGCTTCTTCTGATCATTTGGTTTGTAGAAGTTTCTGGTTTCCTGCCTCGACACAGGCCTGGCTCAGTTGTTGGTCTCGCATCATGTTGGTTCATCTACTTTTAGACCTGTGTACTTAAGGCCAAAAGGGCAAAATGAACCTTAATATTTACACTAATGTACAAAATAGACCCTAACATTTTATAGGGTACAAATTGAATCCTAACATTTATAAAATATTTAAAATAAACCTTAACATTTGGAAAATGTTCAGATTGAAACCTGACCACTAACAGTGTTAAGGCATCATTATTAGCTACTAACGTGACCAAAAAATTACTAACATTTAATTTTTTGAATTTTTGGTTGTGAGAGTACCCAACAAAAGCTAACGTGACATTTTTAAAAGGAGGTGGTCCCACCTTTAACTTATGTTGCGTTTTGGGTGAAAGAATTGTTTAACTGGAGACGATGCTTAACGTTGTTTGTGAAGAGGAGGGATGCTGCTTGTGAACTTAAAAGAAGACGAATGCACTCATGATAAGAATCAAACCCGCAAATAGTAAAAATATTCCCCATTTTAGGTGAAACAGGGCACCAAAGAAACACTACGTTATTAATGTTGTGAAGATCTTGTTCACACAAACCACCAAACTCTACCTAGCTGACCTTGTCTCCGGGGAAAAGATCTCACTTGAAACCAACCATCCTAATGGTCCCTGAGGTCTTCCATAAGCTAAGACAAAAATACAAACGAGGATCACGAGGAAGATCCCGATTCTTTTTGATAATATCACACCTTTTCTAAACTTTAAAGCCAATATTACTGCCACGAATAACTGCAAAATTGAAGAAGATAGATGTAAGTATTGTTGGATTCACTGTCGAATTCAAAATAGGATCGATGGAGTAGTTATGTTGACAAAGATCATTTCAGCCCCAGCTTCTAGGAAGAATGCTCGCCTGCCAAATTTGTCAACTAAAGACATCGATATTAGCGCATCGATGAAAAGTGTACTGTTTAATCGTAGATGAAATTAAAGAGACATTGTTGCTGAATCCTAAGCTTTGGAAGATGACTGGTGTATAGAAGAGTATGGAATTATTGCCGATAAGCTATTGAAATATAAGGATTCCCAATGCTTCAATTACCAACTAGGGGCGATTCTTCTTCTTTAAAAGGTTTGCAAATAGATGCTTGATGGTCCTAGCTGCATTGCTTACCCCAATAAGATCATTAAGCTCAGCATCAACTTTTCTAATCCATCTAACTTTCTCCAAAACTTCTCTTCCTTTTTCTATTCGGCCTTTTTCCATAAGACCGTTGGGAGTCTCAGGAAGAAAATTGCCTCTAACAAATATTACAGTGGCAAGCATTATAGCTAACCCTAGAGATAGCCTCCACCCTTATAGATTGACTTTTTCTATTCTGAAATTTACAAAGTTAGCTATCAGAATGCCCAAGCATTTTGTGAGTTGAAACGGTTAGTTAACTGCTCCTTGGACATTAGGCGATGACATCTTCTAGAGGTATAACGGAATTGCTTATAAAAATATTGTCGTAAATGATGTTAAATAGCATAATACTGTAAGGTTAAAAGAAGTAAAAATATATATAAAAGTTGAAGGTATTGACCGACTTGATTACCAAATCCAATGCCAACTCCAAGCAAGCATTAGCCAACAATTAGCATAGGAATATGTAGTGCAAAGGCGTTAACAATAGCTCCAGGAAAGAAACTGGCTGCACCAAATATGATGCTAGCTCTCCTCCCTCCAGCTCTGGTTACATAGGAGGCTCCAAATGTAGAAACAAGAGTCGTAAAGTACAAGGAGAATGTGAACAGCGTGAGCATCTGATCATCATATTTATAGTAATTTATCTCCTTCATATGTGCATGCTTCCTTTAATAAACGTGCGGGAAGAATTCCTTTAGGAAATTGTCCATAGAAATCACTCCACCTGAAACCAATTAAAAGTCTTATCAATAACAACAATGGAGTTCCAATCAATAGAAGCCTAGTAAGTTGCGTTGTTTCCTACATGAAAAATAACCATAACATTTTGGAAGCGAGACCTGACTTGAAACTCCAAGGTCATATCCGAAAAGTGAACCTCTCATAGATCCAAGAACACAAGTGAAGATGAAGTAGCCCGTAATCTTATTCTCATAAAGACGGATCCTTTGGAGGTCTCCTCTTTCTACAAAAGCTCCACCTGCCATGGCTTCAAGATGCTTCCTATTTTCTGTCCTTCACTTCATCAAATTCAGTTCTTCTCTCCCTTCTAAATGACATGTATGCAATAATATTACACTACTAATTTACACTAACCAGTAATCACTTCCCAAACAACAAAACACAGTGTCGTTTCCTCCTCTTCACAACCAACATTGTGCACAACAATTCTGTCTCCCAAAATACGGCGTTAAAGTTGGAGATATGACGCACTTCCATTTCAAAATCCACATCAACTTTTGATGAGTCCCACAGCCAAAAATTAAAAAAAAACATGTCAACAATTTTTTTTGGCCATGTCAGCAAATAACTGATGGTACCCTAATATCGCTAGTGGTCAAGGTTCAATCTCAATATTTTCTAAATATTAGGGTTCATTTTAAAAGTTTTATAAATGTTGGGTTCAATTTGAACATCGGAAAATATTAGGGTTCATTTTATATATCAGAGTTAACATTAGGGTTCATTTTACCCTTTTGGTCGTGTAATTTGTGATGATATTTTTGTTCTTAGACAAGTCTGTTGTACGTACATGACACTTAACATTATTGTACAAATTCACCCCACCACCGTTTACAATGGGGGAAAGGATTGTGGTCAGTAGAAGATGTAGGAGATAATTGAGTTAGTGATGATGAATTTGGTAACAAACTAATTAAAAGCCTTCAGACCCCGAAACAATTTTATTTGATCTAATGTGACGAAGACCAAACACCCTTAAAACTAGGCAAAGTCAAAAGCTTTCCCGTCAATCTAGTCACATTCATAGCTCAGGTTGGTTTTCTTTGCAACAGAAATGGAAACAAACACACACATTTTTCTTTCCCAAAATACCCTCACTCTTCTCATCGTATTATGAGAAGCCTTACCAGTTAGCTTCAAGTTTTCTTTTTCATGGCCACATAGAAACTTAAAAGGAACACAATACTTTCTCGCTTCCTTTTGTTCCTTTGAGGCCATCCCAATTGTCTGAATATTTCATAAACATAAAAACAAGTACATAATATGAATAAAGTTTGTAGAAAAATGGTTCGTCGTGATCTAAGACGTAAGGTTAATCGTCGATTGTTGATACTTAGACGCTGCATTCTCCGTTTCTGGAATAGAATCCTGGTATGTTCGCTTGGGAAGCCTGCTCGTTATCGTGTGTTAGAACACCCCATGTTGACTTCTCCGTTACCATCGGCCTCACATCCTCCGCCTGCGACCAGGTCCTCCTTCAGGTCGTCAGGGAACGTTGTGCACCAGAGTTGCATGCATGACGTGGAGTCTGATCTGGTCCCTTTGAAGATTAGTCTCTTGGGTGATTGCAGAACTGGGAAAACAAGCTTCCTGGTTAGTATATATTACTAGTACTAATTTATAAAAATTCTTTTTTTGGGGTCAACTTTTCTCAATGCAACAGTAGTGTTTGTCTTGAAGGCAAAATACGTAGGAAACGAGATCGAACAAGGAGGCATCCAGAAGAATGGACCCAATTTGATGGACAAAACGCTCATGGTAGAAGGAGCTCGTATTACTTATAGCCTCTGGGAGATAGATGGTGGTAAGTTTTCGTCTTTTAGAGGTATTCATATCATCTGTTACGTGAATATATCTTGTTAGTATGATTGTAATCATGACGATGCAGGCAGAGAAAGATCAAGGCAGCAGCTTCCTATGGCTTGTATAGACTCTGTAGCAATTTTCATCATGTTTGATCTAACAAGTCGAGTCACCTTAAACAGGTTAGTATTTCTCCAATTTGTAATGTTCTTTTCTTCTTATTTTCTCGACGCTGTATATTTACATCGTTTGTTTTGTATGTGTTGATTTTGCAGTGTCATAGGTTGGTTTCATGAAGCAAGAAAATGGAATCCGGTATCCCTCTTAAAACTTGCCTTTTCGGGTTTACTACCTAATACAAATATTCTTTCTGCATGTAGCATATTCCAAGTGAAGATATTCTTGTAGCATCTGTTTTCTATTCCATCACTTTGACTAGATAAGAGTGGCCCTATCATATCATGCTTTTTAAGTACCTTACATGTATGATTGTGTCTGTGCTATTAAATGATTGCTGATGCTATGTATGTCTTTCTTTAGAATGCAATTCCAGTTCTAGTTGGAACCAAGTTCGATGAATTCATTCAACTTCCTATAGATCTGCAGTGGGAAATTGCAAGCCAGGTATGATTTTCCCATGATTTTTTTCATGGAAAACCAAGCAAAAGTGTGTTTTCAACCTTAGAGGACGGATTACAACTTGAATTCTACTTCGTGACAGGCAAGATCATATGCAAAAGCTTTGAACGCGACTCTCTTTTTCTCAAGCGCAAGCTACAACATCAATGTAAATAAGGTCTTCAAATTCGTTACCGCAAAGCTCTTTGATCTGCCATGGAAAATCGAGCGTAATCTCAGAGTTGGAGAACCTATTATTGATTTCTGAGACTTCTGGTTAGAAAGATACTTAGTACCATTAGATAGTTCACCGTTGCATCGTAAGAAACAAATATCAAAGTCAACCGGTTGCTGGAAATGTAAGCCAATCCAGATATTACCCGAGTTGTTTGCTTTGGATTTCAATGGAGGCCACCTAAATTGCTCAAAAATACACATCTTATGTGTTGATATATAACATTTACTGTGGAGAGACGGCTTTCAAATGCAGCCAAAATAACCACTCCAATCGAAAGAGGAAAGGAACGTGGCGAGCGTGCCCTTCTGTTTCCTTTCAAAGAGTTACTCGTGAACGAATTTTGGCCAAGAAACACAATGCGATTCAGGTTCTTAGACGTTCTGGACCATATATTACACTGTTAGACTTTGCAATGCTAAATATAAGAGATGGGACATTGCACGGGCCAAGCAAAAGATTATCTATTGTTGCATTGCTTTCAACTTTTAATAGCATTCGATTAGTCTTCTAATCCTTGTTGTATCAAACTTAATAAATTCATAGATTACTTACCTCAAACTTGATAAGTTCTGAATACCTTAATTTGCATACAAATCTTCAATGTAAGTAAAACTTCCAGCATTAAAAAAATTGGCTTTTATGCTTTTTTTTTAACGGAGAAACCTGCAGTCGCTACTCTTTAGATATGCATTGGGTAAACCTCTAGATTAACGCAATAGCCTGCAAATCACACCAATCGGATACTCCACACTAGGCAAGTCCTATATAACAAACTTGATTGAGAGAGTGTAAGTAGGGCGAATCAAACACAAGACCTTTTGGCCCCATGTTCCTTAATTTCACCAACTCGACCACGCTCTAGGGGGCCTTTTATGCTATTCAAAGAACCAAAATAGATTTATTATTTTTTAACAAATTAAATTTAACTTGATAAACTTATAAAAGTAACTTCATCTTCTAAATGAAATTTCCCTTTGATAAAATTAAAATTAAATTAAATTAAATTTATGGGCATGCTAAATGATGCCCTCCTTCTCTTCATTCAAAGCTTTACAATTTAGGGTTTACAATAGATCTTTAAGCTAAATCTTTTTTATCCTATTGTTTTAGGCTAAACTCGAGTCACACCGTGATTTTTACTTTTCTTAATTAATATTTAGTCTTATTGATTTGTATATTCTCATATAATGTGCTTTTTTCTATTATATTCTTGAATTTTATTTTTTAATTTTTATGTTTAGCCTAATGAGAAGATATTTTGTGAATAATTTGTATAAATTTGGTGATTTAAAATTTTTGGAGAAAATATTAAGAATGATTGATATTGGTGAATAAATTGGAAAAAATGTGTTGGAGGTCAAATAAATTGTATTTAATATAGGAAAATTATTTTAAGGTAATTAGTGTGTCTATAAGTGATAAAAATATGTTAAAATATACTAGAAAATAAAAATATTGGATGGACAATTGAGGACAAAAGGAAAAAATAAGTGGAGAGATGCTCATTAAGGGCATAGTCAAGATTTCACACAATGGAGCATAAATGAAATTTTTTTAAAATATATCATTTAGGGTGTAAGAGCACCAAAAGAGGGGGATTGGGTATAGAAGGAGATGGCACTCTTAGAGGAAAAGAGGAAGAGAGAGTGAAGGAAGAAAAAGAGGAAGGGTTTAGAGGAAGAAAAAGATTTGATTTCTAACAATACGTAAGTAACATTACATCCCTTTTTAAACTCCTCTTGAAACAAACTTTTGTGCAACGATCTTGAGTAAAATTTATTGGAATACAAATCTTTCGTTGCTGTTTATACTTGTTATTAATGTCTACAAAATCGTTTGAGGAAATATAATGTACTTTATGAAATATAGGTTAATAGGTGTAGTTATTTTGTATTGGACATGAATGATTGAGTTTTTTTTCTCTAATTACTTTAGGATCAAGAGTTGACAATTTGAAAAGTGTAAACACAAAATTTGAAGATATAAATTTCTAGCTTATTCGTATAAAAGGGAAAATGCCTAGACATTATTGATTAGGAGATATGGTCAATTTTCCAAAATTGGTATATCTAGCAGGACTGAAGTTGAGTATGGGACTATACTTATGATTTGAGGGCCTAAAGAACTAATTTAGAGTTGATTAAACATGAAAGTTTTAGGTTCAAATGTTGTATAATTTTTTTGTAAAATCTTTTGGTTAAATTTGTAATGGATTGGGAGATATAGCTTATTTGTCTTAGGTTGTTCAGGATGTTATGGCATCAAACGTATTTTATTGTTGGGAGCTCATTTAAGATTATAGGAATTGAATTTGGGAAGGTGTTTAACATGAAGATTATATATATATATTGAATAATAAGTGCGTAAAATTTTATGGTTTAGATCTAAATAGTTTTCAAGTTATGCTTGTCAAGAATTTGTTACTCTATGAGTACAATTTATGATTATGGTGAATCATTATGAATGTCCGATGAAAAGGTTCCGTTGAAATTTTATGACATGTGCCTTGAACTTTTTACTAGATTGAAAATTTGTTTGTTTGTTCGAAGATTTATAAAAAAAAAAGTATGAAAATGAGTTTCCTCCATGAAAATAAGCAAATAAATTGATTAATTAAACAAAAACGGAAGATCTAAGTATAGTGACTTAGGAATATTTCCTTAAACAAAGACCTAAGTGAGGTGGTTTAGGCAAAAGTCCTAAGTGAGGTGTCTTAGGCAACAAAATAAGGATACCTATGTTAAAGAATTAATGGAAATGAATAAAAATTTAATAAAGAGCATGTGAAATGAAATTGAGCTATATGTGTGCTTCATGCTTGATATGGTATTGCATGCTCAAAGAAATGATATATTGTTAAGTAGTTGATGATGGTGGTGATCGATAAACTTATGCCCTAATAGTTATGGTGATGTTTGATTCAAGAATAAATGTCTTACTTAAACCTTGATATGAAATGTGACAATTGATATTACGCCTTGAAGTGGCAATACTTATTTTAGAGTAATGTTGATACTTCATTAAGCAAGATTATGTGTAAATATACCTAGTGAACTTACTACTTATTTTTATAAACCACAAATGGATTTTGAAATGAAAAAAATTGTTTTAATGTGTGACCACTAACGAGGAAAAATGTTTTCCTCGCTGAGTATAATACTCACATTTTCTTTTTTTCCCCTTCCTTCAAGAAAAAGAAGGAAAATAAGTTGTTGAGTTGACTAACCAGCAATAGCAACAATAAAAATAAGATCTAGACAAGGTTAACCAAAGTTATCCAATTGTTTTCATTTTTCTCTTATATTTGAAATATTGTGTCTTTAGACATCAATATATACATTAAGGGCATTAGTGTAGTAGTGAGCTTATAAGCTAATAATAATAATAATAAACAGGATTTGAACTTACATAGTGAATAATGATAGGATTACACATAGACTATTATGATGAATGAAGGAATCATACCTATTTAGACTTGAAATATCTTGTTAATTTAATAGTGATTAGATAGATATAATGTAAGAACGGGCTAATTCATGTGCACTCATAAGGTTAGCTTAGCACTGCATTTTTTATTAACACTACACGGTCCACCTTGCGCCTTATTAAGGTGAGGGTATGACAAGTTTGTGTCAAAGCTTATGTTCGAAGGATGCGTCCATATAATGCCTCTAAAGTGTCTTGGTTGACCTTACAAGATGATCGAGAATAATCTGATTAAAAGAGTTTCGTAGGAAATAAAAATAGTGTTCAGGATATGACGATTAAATAGGAAATTACTTCTATTCTTACACTAAGATATTTGGCATATAATCTTGAATATAAGAATTAGCATGATAAATTTTAGGTTAACTATTGAATTATATGTGTGAATGATTATAAATGTTCAATTGAAGAAGATGTCCCAAAGAAAGAATGATCAAAAAGTAAGGGATTATGCAAATCTATGGAACTTAAGGAATTTAATACCAGAGACTTAAGTTGCATAAGGCGTGATCTTGCTATATGAAATTTAGCTGTTTGAAACTTACAATCTTTCATTCTAAACTTGAGTTGCATAAGGCATGATTTTACCTTATAAATTTTAACAGTCTGCAAAAAGAACAAAATTTTCACTTAAACTACCAAAACATCTACATAAATGCAAACAAATGAAACTAATAAATAACTAAAACAAAACTAATAAAAATTTTCATCTTTAGGAGTGCAATTATTTAACATTATTATGCTTGATAGAGCATTTTCTTCTCAATCTTTTAAGTATTAAGAAAGGGTCAAATCAATATCCATTAAACTTGAGACTAACATATCCTCATGAAATGGATTTAATCTTTTTCCATTCATCTTAAAGATCTTATGGTATCTAAACACTTTATTTCCCTTGCATCATAAGGAAACACATTAGTTATAACAAAAGGACGAATTCAACAATAATGTAACTTATCTAATAAGAGATTTAATTAATCAGGAGTAGAAATGTTGAATGTTGAATCTTACTATGATTTCTTAAAGTTATTCATTTTTGTTTATAACCATCGATTTTTGGAACATATGAAAAATGAATAAATGTTTTTGGGTCTATGATTTTGATTATGATGTTTTGCCTAAAGATGATCAAAAGCTAAGTATGGGGGAAATTGATATGTGATTAATTGGTTATGAAGTTATTCCAAAACACTTAGTGTTTAATTATATGAAATGCTTAAAACATTCACTTTAGGTCATATTTATTTTTAGGTACAATTCAGAAGCAAAAGAGCTAAAGTAAGTTAAAAGCACTATATTTGAACAATTTTCTGAAGATTCATACTCACTTGTCTTCATGGAACAAGAAGAAGAGGGATTAGAATGAAGATGAGACAAAAAAAAGCACTAAAAAGAATGAAGAATAGCTTTGTCATGGCATGAGATGTGTCTCACAACCATGACAAATAAGTCATGGCTGTGAGAGTGCCCTCATGCCCATAACAAAATTTTCATGCGTGTGAAAGTGTTGTCATGCCCATGAAAAATGTGTCATGGGTGTGACACACTAAGTCACACCTATGACATGTTGACAGCTCACTCGAAAACCTTACTTTTTGGTATAAAAATATTATTTTGACTGCAAAAACCTTATGTTTCGTTGGGACAAGAATTTTAATGGTGTGTGCTCCCATTTTGGAAGAAGAGAAGGGGAAAAGTTCCATTCGTTTGGAGATCCATGGAGGGCTAGCTTCCTAAAACCAGTTTGGAGGTGATATCAACACCGAAGAACCCAGTTTAAGCATACAAGTTAAGCATTTCTCTCATTGATTATTGTTCTTTCTCTTAGGGATTGATTATGTTTAATATTTGGCTGTTGTGTAAGAATGATTGAATTTTCTATTTGATTATTTTTATGTAAGAACTCATTACTAAAATTTCAATATAATCCGTAATTGTTATGTTGAGATTTGTTTGTGGAATAGTTTTTAATCATTATGGATAACATGACCTAGGTTAAATAGCTCGAACTTATGTAGTTGTTGCCTTGATTAATCTATTTTCCTAACTTATAATGCAGTTGTCCAATTAGACTTAGAGAACTTCTTCTAGGTTGTTCGATAACTAGGTTTAATTAACGAGCTCTTCTTAATTAAATATGACCTAAGAAAAAAATTGAAGTTAACAGAGCTTATTATTAACCTAAGATTAATAGTTGCTAGGAGAGATATAAAAACAACAATTCAATTAAATATGTTTAACTGTGTTTAGGCCGAGATTGATTTGATGACTAAATCCCTAACGAATTCATCACTTTTCAATGTTTTCTTTAATTTGTTTTCATTAGTTTAGTTTCATTTTATTTTCTTATTTGAAAATCAAACCAAACTCACCTAACCTAAACACCAATAGATGTCATTTCAAAAGCTTTACACATACTCTCTGTGGGATCGACCTAGACTCACCACTGCTAAGTTGTAGGTCTAGTTATTTTGAGTAATGTTATGATGAGCTACGTCATTCAACTCAAAATAAAATAAATAAGTTTAATTAATATGATTTAATCACATCTTATCAGCATTATGTAACCTTGAGCCTAAGTCTATTACTCATCTTTTCTTTCATTGTAACTTCTCCTTTTACATCTGGAATGAACCTTTGAAACTTTGCAATTATTTTATCAACAGCTAAAGACTGGATAGGTGTTAAACCCCTAAGTCCAGCTTGCGGGATCGTGCGAGTGTTGGTGAGCCTTGGCCAATGCTTAGCATGCAAATTGGCATGAGGAAGGCGTGTTGATGAGAAAACAAGATAAAGTCTTGCAAGTAGGTGAGCAAAACGTGAGGACCTTGCGAAATAGTCGAGGGATGTGGGAAGTATCAGCGTAGATCTCAAAAGTAGGTGAGATTCGATACGCGTGGGCACTTGTAGGAGCATATTGGTGGAAATCTTCGACGAGACGTGAGATTCGGATGCGAGGCCACGCGGAGTTGAAAAACTAAGTCATGCGAGACTCAAGAGTGCACGAGAAGGTATAAAGGCATGTAAGACCCCGCGATGATGCACGAAGGCATAGAAGCGCGATGAGGTGCTTAAACACTTGACTTCAGCGAGGCAAGTTGAAGGTATGTGAACTGTGTGAGGTTTTATGCTAACTCGGTTTGTGACTTGTACTTAGTTATGGAGCGACGAGATGACACTATGAGTGATCTTGATCATGGAAGATGGACTTCTCCATGGATGTGCATTGATGGACTTATGTACGGATAGGTCGTGGTGAAAATACATCAGCAGTGACGTGGTAGCTGTGGATGATGTGGCACATGATGAAGTGGCGGATAAGATCACGAGTTGAAGAATATCATCTTTAAGAGATAAAGATCAAGTGGAAGGATCATCTAAAGATAGAGGAGATCTTCGTGGATAAGGATAATCTTTTCTAGATAGGGTAATCTTTTAAATGTGATGTAACTTAATCTCGTGAGATAAAATAGGATAAGATTGTGGTCTTTGCTAGTAAAGTTCTAGTAGGACTTTTAGTCATCTGGAAGAGCCTATAAATAGCTCATTAGTGTTGAGACCTATTCAGTATTCACTTTTGGAGAGAAATCACTCAGAGGAGAGAGCTTTAAGAGTTGAGAGCTTTTTGCGAAGTTCTCATTATAAGGGCTTCGAGTAAGGAGTTCTTTGGGTGCTTCGAGGAGGAGATACTCATTTCTTTTGTTAACATTTTGTTGAGAGTTAATGAAAGAGGTAGCTTTGGCTACATTTAAAAATACCTTGTTGCTTTCTTTACTCTATTACACTTGTGTTTTTTTTATGAGTGACGGAAACATTTAAACACTTGTGTACGCGTGAGGTGTTCGAGGGCTAACAAAATTGTTCGGTGACATTCACGTGAGAAGGTTGAATCTTGTCTAAGAAGACCTAAGCAGGATTCCACACGAAGGCGGGCGCGGCTTATGGTAGAAGTTCAAGTCCGAAGAAAACCTTTGTGACAACTAATATCAGAGTCAATCTAGAGTGATGGCTGGTGGAAGTAATTTGACGAAACGAGTTATAAGAATAGAGGCGCTTATTGAGTCTCTAGCCTCAAGGGATGAGGGTGCTGTCCCTTTGTTGGAACGTATAGCAACCTTGGAAAGGGAGCTTCAAGCTACTATGAGAGCGTTGGAGGAACAGACGAGAGCTCGTGAGGAGATGAGCTATGATCTATTAGTGCTCAAGCATGTGATGGAAAACCACAAAACGGATGTCTAAGTGGAAAGCACTATGAAAAAA
>JANVCL010000009.1:1176814-1196784 GCA_026546855.1 Erythroxylum incrassatum
ATTTAGCACATAAAAGTTATGATATTAATGTTATAGGTTAATTATAATGTTCAATTACCTGAAAACATTTCCATCTCTCATCTTGACAATCTTGAGTAATAGGCTATGGCATCTTAAGCAAAATATGATGTAATCTTATAATTATGTGAAGAAATTGATGGAATTGCCGACTCATGATTTCTTTACTGCAGGGAAAAAGTAGGCTTATTGTCCTACTCTTTTTATAGTGAGCTCAGTTATATATGAACATTGCTACAACCTCTTCTACGAATGTGTTGCTAGTGTCTTTTAAACCCCCCGACATCTCTTACCATATCACACAATATCCTAAAGGTTGCTCTATCCATATGAAATTCACTAATGCAGGCATTATCACAATCCATGGTCAATCTAAACATCCATCTCATTCTATCAATCCTTTTTTTCCTGTGCTTTAATTTCATAGACCTTATATTAAAGGTACAAACAATAGATAGCATAATGGATAGCAAATAAGAAAACCATGACATTATTTGTTGTTTGTTGAAGTATCAAAAATTGCTTTAGTTTTTGTCGTCGTTCGCTAACAGGAGGCGAGCCATATTGATCTACATTTAAAAATTTCAGAAAATAATTGTCCAACATATAGATAGGTAATGTTGAAAAGCTAGGTAATAGTAGTAGAAAAGAGATAAAACAAGAAACGAAGGTAATAGAGAAAGAAGATCAAGAAGAAGATCAGTTCTTATACATACTTTAAACCAAATAGCTGATGTACTTACAATTTCCAACCTTGATAAAAATAAATCAAGTTTGGTCAATTGATTAATAAAGGATATGAATGAACTTTGCTAGTGGTGAATGAGTGATAATTGATATTGTTTCGTAACAAATTAGTAATATGACATAACATAATGGGACATGTTTGTTTTGATGTATTTAATATTATGAATGACAATGATGTTGTGCAAGATCTTTCCTAAGTGATTAAACTAAAGAAATTTGTCAATCACATCAGCTAAGTAAGTAAGCAAGATTTTCTTTTATAAACTTATTAGAGAGCTAAGTAAAGGTTGGAACTACTTAACTCTGATGTATGTTAACCTATGAGTGAGGTTTCACTAAATGAGAGTAGATTCTTCGTATTATTTATGTATGACTATAGCAGATATTGTTGGATTGCATTGCTGAGGACCAAGGGATAAAGTGCTTATTAAATTCCAAAAAGTGAAGACTGCAAAAGGAAGTTTTTGAGTAAACGAGTGAATATTTTAGTATATTGGCTATATATGCTACCTACCAAAACACTCAAAGGTAGAACACCATATTTGATAGAGTAGTAACACCATATTTGATAGTGTAGTAACACTTGATTCAATAAGGCACTAACCAAGAAGGGATGGGTTGCATTTATGAAATGGGATATTTTCATGATAAATAATAAGAGTGAAATAACACCAATAGCAGTAAAACAACATCAACCCAAAGACAAAACACAACTTAAAATTGAAAGACATCGCATTGAGTTGTCCTATCCTTTTCCTTCCATGTTCAATCATATGGTATAAACAAATTATGTTTCTTTATGCAAAGACTTTTATATTGTGCATAAAATAGGAGCTCCGGAATCTAAGAAACGCAAGTGCATAAATGAAGAACTTACAGGAACTCGATATGGGTATTTCTTAATGATCTTGTTAGATTCTTGGAGTCGTTCACCTACAACATAACCACAGACTTTGTTTAATGTAAACAAATATATATGATTTCTAACATCGACTGTCCTATTGCCAAAGATATTAGCATAAAGCAATAAAAGTAGCAAACTTGTAGATGTAAGACCAAGAAGAAGTAAGGAAACAATAGAGTAATCAAGAAGGCTCACACAGATTTCAGCATATCATATTTTAGCAGTAACACTTCACACATAAAATCTTCAAGAATCCGTAGTATACCTTCTTGTCTAGCTTATCTCCAAATCCTGCACTCTTGATTCTATCAATCATCTCATCAACTTCACCTACTCTACCTGCCTGATACAAACTGAACAACAAATGTAGTTTCATCAGGATAACACCCCCATTCACCCATCCTATAAAACAAATTCATAGCATCCTGAGTTCTTCTTATCTTACAAAGGTTACTAATTAGCACATTGAAGGTATCCATATTTCGTGGACCCTACAAATGTCCATCTCAACCAACACGCTTTCAACCTCAAAATCAATCCTGAAGAGATCTTTCTCTCTATATAGCTTACAAACATAATCAATAATAGCGTTATAAGCCATTGTACCAATCTCAAACCCACCCCTATACATTTCACCATCTCTTAACTTTCTCATGTTTCCCATCAACACACCAGCCTTTTATCAGCAGATTATAAATGCCCTCATCAGGAAATATCTTATTCGCCAAATTCCTTACCTGTTTCTCTGCATTACTCGCATACCCTTTTTCACACAACTTTTACAGTACCAGTCGAAGAGACTCCCTATCTCTCTTAAATCCATATTCACTTTCCATCCTCTCAAAAAGCCCAACAACCTGAGTTGGCCTACTAGCTTTGACAAGCCTATCGATCGTCGATTCAAAGCTTTTAATCCCAATAACAGGCTTACCCTCGAGAAGCAGTTCATGGGTTGCTTTGAAATCCTTCCTTCGACCAAAGTAGTCAATGAAAAACGACATAGTCTTATCAGTATGCTTGAAATTTACTGCCGAGACTAGCTACTGGTTGAACCCCATAATTGTATGACCGGCTCCAAAAGATAGATTGAGCGTTTGCAAGATAAGTGAAGGGGTTACTTTGCTAGCAACGTGAGAAAAGTTAAGGTTGAGTCTTTCTAAGATGGAAAGTGAATCTATATCAAGGGCTTTGAGGAGCTTCGTAGAAATGTAATGATTTGGGGTTTTAGTGGAGGAAGAGAAGCAATTGATGAGAGACAATTGTAGGAGTTGGAATTTGGAAAGATAGGTAATACAAACCAAGTTCAAAATGACCTTAATTTGGAGGAAAAACCACAATTGCCTCAAAGAGACAGTCGTGAAAGCATTTCGGGGATGGGGTCGAGCGGTTCCAAAAGAGACCATGAGTTTCAGGTTGTAATAGCTTGGTTCTTTCAGAAAATCTACAAACTTAAATTATTATTCAACACATGAGTTCTTCAATGCTTGTAATGTTTAGGAATCGAAAACCTAACCCAGTAGAAAAGAAGAGAGAAATATGCAATTATATTGAAAAAAAGTAGAAGAAAGAAAGGAAGAAAATTACCAGTGCTACTTCTTGGATTAGTTTTTGGGTCTCACGTAAGATAAAGGTAGATGAATGTTGGTCAACGTTCACTTTTGTGGGTCTCAAGTAAAAAGAAAGCTTAAGAGGAAAACAATATCTATTAGTAACAAGTGAAGGAGGAGTCGGTCGCGGGCAAAACGCACGCCAAAAAAGCATAGTAATGACTCTCATTCCTCTGGATTCCAAGATGAATGGAATAACTATTCGACGATAGGTTCTTACCAAACATTACTTTTGATTCCATACCCATACCTCTTTTCTCATACCCCAAAACAAGCACACCTTAAATCTTATATAGCAAGAACATAAGAATTTAATATTCCTTTCCAATATTATTTTCAATTTCAAAACTTAAAACACAAATTCATATATGGCAGTAGCAGTAACGTGGAACTATAGTTGTTACTTTTGAATAGCTTCAATTGTTTAGTAGACTCAGACGTGCAGTATGAACGGAGAGCAGATTCTTATTCGTGCCAAATCTTTAATTGCGAGAGAAACGGAATGTTGAATATTGTTATTTCTCGGTCTCTCTCCACTCTCCACTGAAGACCGAACTAGAACAGAACAACATCATGATTAGGCCAGTCTGGTCCGGTCCAGATATAAGGCCGACGATCTGGTCTGATGTGATGTGTAGCCTGACCCATATGATATAGGGTAATTTATTTGTTGACCAAAATTCGTAGATCCACCTCAGAGTCACTTGTTAACTAACGTCGGTATCAGAAGGGCTGGAGGCGTAGTTCCAACATCAATCTTCAATGGGTGCATCTCTGAAGCTTGTGGACTTTGTGCTCTTCTTTTTCTTCTCCGTGATCGCTGTTGCTGCGCCGTTGATCGACGCCCAGACCTGCCTCCCTCAGTCCCTTTTCCCAGTTTTTCTCGTCGATCTCAAGAGCTGGTACAGCAGGCAGTATGGCGACTATCTCATCTTCGACAAGCCTAATTGGTTCGTGGGGCTTATTTGGCTAGAGCTACTCTTCCAATGGCCTCTCTCTCTTATCAATCTTGTCGGGATTCTGGGCGCAAAACCATGGTTTCCCACCACCTGTTTGATCTATGGCTCCTCTGTTTTGACTTCAATGGTACAAATATCTGTCTTTTTAATTTCGATTTTTGCTTATGCAGTAATTATGTGGGGATTAATGTGGATCTTGCTCCTTTGTTTTTATCAATTTGATTGCTGGGTTTGGATTTCGAATAGAAGAATTGATCACGCGCAAGCACACACCAATGCTTACGCATGCATTTGGTTATTTTGGTATTATACCAATGTTTCAATTTATTTTATGTCTTCTGATCCTTGAAATCAGTCAGCATCAAAGCATCATTGTTGTTGTTGTCCGTAGCTGTTGTAGTTTCTTGCAGTTCTATAGCACAACAATGCTTTAAATTTAAGAATTGTATGTATATGAATATATGACCGATTTCGCAAGTTGTAGAATGTTTGCTGCAAGCAACTTTTGCTTGTGGGCGTTTTGGTATAATCAACTTACGCTCTAAAACAAAATCCCATTCGTGTTCTTGAATTCCTTCTGGAGTGGTTTTACTCACCACAAGCACTTTCATTAAGGTTGATTACTCAATCACGAATATGATTTAGTGTTGGTGTATATGGTGGAAAGACATAAGATATGCATGAAACTATACTTTTCTACAGGTACAATATGTCTCACAAAGGACGAGGACATGAACATAAGATTTCTTGTAATTGATTCCCTATTTTGTCTTCTATTGACCTGACAATTTTCAATCCCTTTCTTACAATCTGAAATGTTGCAGACAGCTATTTTAGCAGAGTTGATAAGCTCAGGCAAGGCCACTGATTCGCTAAAGATGATGTATTACCCCTTTTTTGGTTTCGGTGTGTTGGCTGTTCTGCGCGGTTTGATGTCTCAGCCCAGTAAGACCACTACATCGATTGGTAAGCGGCCTCTAGTGGGAAGGAAAAAGAGAGTTTGAAACTCAAAATTCTGTATCTTGCTTGAATTAGAGCAGCTTCAATTTTCTCAAGCTTTGTTTTTCTGACATTAGTTCTAATTTATGAAGGAACACTAGGTTACTCTGTACTTCTACTTCTGTTAGTTATGTCGTTTGTAGCTGTAACTCGGTAAAAGAACACTTCTTCGTGAGTATTTGCAGAGGAAATCTTGAAAATTAGGTCATTGGTTATGGATAGATTTTGGAGAGGAAGTTTATTTATCATCATGAGATCAAATTCTAAAAGCAAAAACTAAACAGGTGGTTGTTAGATTTAAGGTTTCGTGATGAGTTAATGTGATTGTGTTAAATGTATGCTTAAGGGACTATCCTTCGATGGACTGTCTTTTGCAAGCATTAGGAATCAAGCTGCCCAGATTAAAACGGGAAAGCCCAAGAAATCAATCAAGGGTTAGTCAAGTATGTTTTAAACTGAAACAAGGTAAATAACATTAACCTCTTCATCTGTTGCTTAATTTTATTAAATGTTTTATTTAATTTTATTAATTGCTTAAATAATATTAATTTATTTTATTTAAAATTAAACATTTTATTATATTTATTGGTTTCATATGATAGTAAACTAATTATTTTATTAAATGTTTGTTTATTATGTAATAATATTTAAAAGCAGGGTGATTAATTTCTTATTTTATTTATAACTAATAATTAATTTGGTTGATTTTTATATCAATAAATAAAATTGTAAAATTTTATAATATTTATATCAAAAGGTACAAACAATTTTTAATATTAAATGATAATATTAAACCTCATGTATTGGCTCAATTCTAAATCCGATCAATTAGATACCATATTTTGGAAATAAAAATGATAGATTCTTAACAAAAACCTTCTGTTACACAGAAAACTTGGTTACAAATGACAAGATCGTTCCTAACATTTTATAAACTCTGGGCATAGTATATATATAAAAAAGATCTTTATGAGGATTAAGAGTAGGTTCTATTTTATCTTATTTTGTTCTTTATAAAGATTAAAAGTACATTTTACTCATTTTATTCTTTACGAGGGTTACGAATGAGTCATATTTTACCCTTCATAAGAGTGGATTTGAGGATTGAAATTTGAGAAACATCATCAAATTCTTGCAAGCGCAAAATGCAACAATTTGAAGATTTTCCACATGTTTATTTTCTAACGAATGCGACATATTTTAATTAGAAATGAGAAGATAAGGCATGAAAGAAACTGTGATCCCTATAGTCTACTTAAGTATAATACTCGAAAGTAAGGATGAAATTAAGGTCCATGTTTAGTATGACCGAAAATTACTCATGTACTAGACTTGTAAATTAAGCAAAAGTCAACATTTCTAAGGGTGATTTCGAGATTGAACCCTCCAACACTCAAGCAAAAGTTCAACTAAGAAAGAAAGAAGAAGCTGCCTAGAAATCCTTTTACACATATATACCAATATTTATTTAAGTCAAGTTATGATATATTTATATAATTAATGCTTTCTCTAAAATTTTTAAGCATGAAAAGTCTTGTATTTCAATCCTTAAATTTTACAATACCAAGTCTAATAATAGGATGTATAGGTTGCAATGGATTATGGAGTTTCAATAATCACTTATGTTATTTAGTTTTGAGTTGTTAACTCATTACAGAATTTATATAAAATATATTATTCATAAACTATTACATATATTTCAAAATTATCTAACATTATAAGAAAAGCAGGAATTAGCGACGAAAAATTATTGACAAAAAAGAAACCTCTGTTAATTATATTGTTTGTTATAATGCCCTCCCCTTCAAACTTTAGACTTAGAAACTAGAATTTATGGTTAATCTAAAAACACGAGTTACATTCAAGTAGCCATACACCGTGCTTACATTTTCAACATGTAAGATTGGTCCCACACTAGTTAGGTTATGTTTTTTTGGACGTAAACTTTTTAATAGAATGAAATGGTTCATAATGAAATGGAATGTAAATAGATATAATATTAGAAAACTGTTGCTTGAGAAGGATGAGAAGATTTATAATATAATATAGTGAAATGTTGTTTAGAAGAAGGATTTATAATATAATGTAATTAAAAATTATTTATCATTTTATATTCTATCTTAAACCTTCCAAATCAAAAGTAGATCATTTTATTTAGGATGATATGAGATATAATATGAAACCCTCCCTTTCTATCTTATTCCATTTTATTATAAAAATTTTATATACAAGGCAAGGCGTTCAATCAACCTAGAAAGGGCAAGGATACAACTTCTCCATTCAGGACATCATATCGATGGATACTAATAAAGAGTGGTTTTCAAAAATAAAAATGAAAATTAATTAGAAGAGCATGTTAAAGGTTTTGAGAGAATCCAAGCTTATTATTTTTCCCCATATCAACTTTTTATATGGCAAGAGAGAAAGAAAGTACATGATTTCATGGGTGTGCAATTGCATCAAACAGAATTGCGGAGGCAGAATGGTCTTAGTCATGGGACGGGATCTTCTGTTTATTTTATCATGTCCTTATCCTGTCTCATAAATCTCAGTCATCCATTTATGCGGGATCTATAAATAGATGATTAAGATTCATGAGACAAGATAGGGACAGAACAAAATGGCCAGAAGATTCTGACTCTTAGTCTTGGTTTTGATACTTGTCCACAATCTCATAGATGAGTTTTATTGTGAGTGGCAAGGTCGGGCTATCCCGACCTCCATCGGACAATTATCTGAGGCAAAACTATTGACTAGACTTGAAAGAAACACATCCTTAGCTGAAGACGACGATTTAGAAAACTTGACAGCATGTGGGGCTTTCTTTGTACTATTTATATTACAAGTTATGTCACTACAAGAAAATAAGGAATTGGCGATGGAAAAATAATGATGAAAAATAAATTGTTGCAAATTACCAACGGTTTTTATTTATCCGTAGAAAAATTTGACAAAAGAACAATACCGTCGACAATTAAGGTGAGAATTGATAGCAGAATAAAGAAGTTTTGATTTTTTTGACCGAATATTAGCAACGGAAAAGCTCATCGGTAAATTTCTAACCTACACATTGTCGTCTGCTAGCGGTTGAACACTATTAACTTAAAGAAAACGACGTTTTTTGGTTTAATACTAAACGAAGTCGTTTTGTTAACCTTAAAACACACCTGAGGATAATGGATCTTGATTTAATCAAATGCACGTAAAGAATGTGTACTTAAACGAAGAACTAGACCAAGCAATTTATATAGAACAACCAATAGCAATGCTTCATAAAGACCAAAAGCACACATTTTCAATATTAAAGCCATGCTATTCCATCAATTAATTAGCTTTTTTTGGTAATTACTGGCTAATTTTTAGGAGGTTGCGCAACATTGTTTGTAAAAGAGCATCAACACATACTGAGGAGCGTTAACGTGGAAGAAAAAGACCTCTAAAACATGAGAAACAGACAAGACATTGCCTGGTTTCTCCATGGTGGAACGATACAAACAAGTGAAGCGAACAACACGAAACCCTAATCGACTACCAAGTTAATAAAGGAGTGAAGAAGGTTCCACAGTTTGTGGTTATATGTCTTACAGATGCATTTGATCGCTTTTACTTAATTAGTGTTTGAGGAAGTCAATTCCCGAACCTCTAATCCTTGCTCATCCAACAAATTAACGATTAGGGTGGCTTTCCAAATTCACCATCTCCACCACCCTAAACGAAATCTATGAGGGAACAAAAGATCATGCAAGGTGCGCTCTTGACTTCGCCCATTGCCCCATAATCATCATCACCTTCTTCTTCAGCTCATGAACAGAAAAACAGCTGCAAAAAGAATTTGTCACCAAGATCAGATTCAGTCATAAAACTATTACGTGTTTGAAGAAGAATTAATCACCTTGGAATCAAATATTTATATATAGGTCATGCATTCTCGCATGATAAGGCAGCTTTAATCCTCTCGACAGTGCAGGCAATAAGATTGTTAACAGTTGCTACCGATCCAAGAGAGAGCTTCGCTGTAGGAACTGAATCAACTAGAATCTGAAAAGCAACTGTGAGAAGCGACCCGCCTGCAGACCCTGATTCGCCAATACCTCCTGATCCAGTCCCATCAGGAAAAATAGCAAATCCTGAAGGAAGAAGGGCAACGTAATCTGGGTCACCACCGTTAAGTACTACATTCATCGCCACAATGTCTACCGGTGCATAGATTACGAAAGAAGCTGTTTGATCAGTGCAACTCTCTTGCAATATCAGCATGTTGCTCTGGCTGGAATTTGCACTCTGAAATTTAAAAAAAAAAATTAACTGTCGAAGCAAGACTAAGGAGATGAAACAGGATAGAATGGCAGTGATTAAGTGCTAAGCTTACATTTACGCGAAGTAGAGAGACACAGTTGCCTGTATCCCTGCCATTGGCAATATGAGCCATTTCTTGAACAACTCCACCGTTAGATAGGATATCCCACTGTGTATACACAAGTACTGATTTAACCATACCAGCCAATAGTAATTTTGTCTTTTTGGTAACATAAATTAAAAGAAATCAACTACCTCACTTCGAGAGTTCTCATCACGAAGAAAATCGAAAACCCTTTTGGGAGGTACAGGAAGCCAGAAAGAAGTTGCTGCACTGAGCACAATACCGGGTGGCCTTCCTGGATCATCTACACTCTTACGGGTCATGACCCTCACATCATCAGCCCCAGTTCCGGAAAGCGTCGTCCAAGTATGAGCAGTTGACGCACTAACACCAGCGCAGAAGCTTATCACCATTCTCTCTGCTAGCTTCAACATACTTTTTCTTCCTTCTTGGGTGGTTATCACTGCGTAAAAATCGAACAGATTAGCTGAAAATCCATGTTCACCTCAAATTTTTAGTAACAATACATTTTTTTCCTATAGCTTATTACCGCCAACATCACCAGTGGGAATGTTTGTTGCCATGGAACTTGCAAGCCTTTCGCATTGGCGATCAAGAGTAGTGACCCAGCGTTTTGCTCCGAATGCATGGCCCGTACTGACTAGCTGCTTGTATAGATTATGAACACCTCTATCGTCCACTTCCACATGTTCAACCCACGTGACCTGAGATATACAAGTGCATTAAATACTTGCAATGCATATCAATAAATATTGGAATTATTGTGTACCTTTGAATACCCATTTGGCATCTCCTGAATTAAACATCCAGATGGCCTTCTCCGGCATCGTGCCACTGGACTAGGCCGTAAACTGTCCAAGGAAACATCCACAACTGCCCAGGTCCCGTCGGCATGTTGCTTACAATATCTTACAATATAGGATTCACGAGTGGGGACAAGTGGAGTTGGCAACTGAAATTCAGCGGTCATCTGGAGAAAAAAAACAATCGATACCCTTTTACTAACTAAATCGGTTGATTAATTCAGTTGTTAGCTATCCTTAAGATAATATGTAAGCAACTTGTGAAGCGTCTAAGATATTAGATTCTTAATTACCACTTGCAATGCTCCGTTATAATTCCCGGCCACTCCTGTTGATAGAACCTCCAAAGTCATTGCTCTTGAGACTATGCCAGAAAACATTGTTGACCATTGATTCTGGAAACCAAACATATATATGAGCAAAAGTAAAGTATCACACACTACTCACATACCGAAAAAGATCTTAGGCTTACCGCATCCATGAGATACTCAACAAGGTTAATGTGATTCATTATAACAACAACAGTTTCCCTTGAAGCTTCACACTTATAACCAGCAGGTTTTGGACCGATTCCTCGAGGAAATGCCCTGATGTACTCATCTTCATTCAGTGTGGTTCTTCCATCTACATTAGTCATCCATAATGGTTCACCAATCTGGGCCATTCTAACCAACTCCTCCATTGCTGCGACTGCAAGCTCAATTATCATAGGCTTGTCAGCCTCAGTAGGAGCACTTAATGATCTGAGCAAGTCTCCAGCTCCATATATTTCCCCTCCAATGCCTGGTTGAGTGCCAAAGTTGCATACACCGAGTTCAAGTGGTCGAGGATGCATAGGACTTGAAATTAGAGGATAGTTCACCACAGGCTTGCCAACGTACTTGGCAGCAATTGCCGAAATGCGATCAATCTTCAGAAAAAAAGAAAAGAAAAAAAGAAACAAAAGGAAGTGGGGAAGCAAAAGACGGAGTCAGGTTAGAAGATTTCAGCCTCCACGATGTTACTGGTTAACTAGTTGAACATTTATTTATCAAAAATATTAACCTCTTCTCTCAATCTGACATTTTCAACCCTCAAATGATGTTCATCAAAAGACATCTCTCCAATAGCAGTCGGTCCCCCACAATTAGGACATGAGGCGTTGCTAAGAGCTTCTCTGTACCTCATGTTCTCAGCCCTAATTTTTTCGTTCTCAGTTCGGAGCTGCGTGTTTTCACTTCGTTCGTGCTGAGTCTGCGAGAAAGAATGAAATCAAATTCAAGTGAGCTGAAGAAACCCAAAAAAAAAAGTTTAAGGATCATTTGACTAAAGTAAACTCTTGAATTGTAGTGACCTTAAACTCTTGATCCTTAAACTTGTTTTTATGAACATTATATGCTGATGCAAAATAGGTTAATATGATCATTATATGCTGGTGCAAATAGGTTAATCAAGTGCTGTACAAGTAATAAAAGTTGTATACCTTCATTTGGGTGCGCTTGTTTTGGAACCAAAATTTGACTTGCAATGGCTCTAATCCTAATTCACGGCTTAGCTCTTTCCTTTGCTTGTCATCCGGATGAGGGCACTCCTTAAAGAAACTGAGGAAAATATGAAAGCTTTAGCTGTGGAAAACAAGATTACTGAAAGTTAAAATGACAACAAATCATCAGTTAAGCATATCTTACGCTTCCATTTCTTGAATCTGATGTTGAGTGTGGCGGTGATAGCGCTTCTTTTTGGGGCGTGGATCTTGGTCGTCACCGGAGCCACCTTCATGGTTGTCACTGCCGGATTTGGTGTTCGCACTGTCGAATTCTTCTTCTCTGATTCGAGCGGCGTCACTTTCAGGCGTGTTCTGGGTCATGTCCAAATGGTGAAACTGACCTTCCATCATGTTTGGCTGGAACATTATCTACAGATCTTTAAGATTCCTGAAGCTTATGGTTTTTCAATCTAACAACAGAATGGAAAATTTTCCCACTCAAAAGAAAAGCGATAACTACCAACATATGAGTACGTAGTAGATTCATGGTATATGCGTAGTAGGAAGCTGAAGTGCAAGAATATTAGGTTTTCTAGGGAAAATGGCTCGTGTTGATGTACCAAAAACATGAGAATATGTGTCTGTCTGTGTCTGCACATGTGTCTTTGTAAAACAAATGGCTTTTACGCGGTTTGCAGATATCGAGAAGGATTTTGCTAGAAACTAGGTAATTAGTCTGGCTAAAGACTAATCGTCAACGTAATACACCATTTTAAGTCCCTCACGATGGAATAAATACGAAGAAGAAGAAAATATTTGCTTTCGAGTAAATTCTGCTGAAATGGAATAAATCAAAATCTTCAAAAGGTGCTTCAGAAAAAGGTTAAGAGGTGGGTAAAACAAGGATTCTTTAAAGGAAACTTATGGAAAATAATTTAATTCCCAAAAGCAGACCTGAGAAAGAGTGAGCCCTGAAGACGATCCGAACCCACCAAGACTCCCGTTTCTCCCTATCATTGATGGCATGTTTCTCGCCGGAATCATTAGCCCGGCCGGCATAGTATCACCACCCAGAAGCTCTAAGTTGTGTGTTGAACTGGAATATAAAGATATATCCAACTTATAACCAAGTCAACTTTTTTTCTCTTTACGTGATCTTCAAGCTAGGACTTCTTCAAAGTTCACTTTAAGAGATGTTCTGGAATGAGGCAGAGCAGATTGAAGTGTGGCTTCTTCTCTTTGTCTCTCTGAAATGGGTCTAGTAGTTTATCTCTTAAGAGTTAAACCTAGCTGATACCAATGGAAGAGAAGAAAAAGCATTTATATAATACTAAGGATAAGATTGGCAATTTGGGATATAGTCCTTCTTCGACAGGAAATAATATGGCTAAAATCCCAAATGCAAAACGTAAATACGACAAAACTCCCGACTAAGATCTCCCAGAATCCAACTTTGCCTTCGCTGTCTCCTTTCTCTCTACAGCGTAATCTGCTCTACACAACAAAGACAAGGTAAACAAGGATCAGGAGGAGATGCGAGAAAGATCAGAGAAATGATGCAACTTTTATATATATATATATATATGTGTGTGTGTGTGTGTGAATGGGTGGTCTTGCAAAACCACTCCAATTCTTCAAACTTCTAAAAAGAGGTCAGAGTGTGAGGCTCTCCCAAGACCTACTTATAAAAAAGATTTGACTTGCCAGTAGCTTACAGAAACAGTTCCAAAAGATGGAAAAAAGAAGGGTTTTCTTTGGATCTGGTTTTTCATATTTACCTTGCATAAATATACCACTTTTAGGGGTCCTGACGGTTTAGTTGAGGGTTTTTATATGGTAAGAAGTAGGTCTATATGGCATGCAGTAAAAGACAGAAACAGAAGCGAAAGATAAAGGGGAAGAAGAAGATGAAGAAGAAGGGAATGGAGAAGAGGAGAAAATGGGTTCAGATGGAGAAAAAAATGAAGTGGGCAGCTAGTAGTTATTGCAGAGCGCATTGAGAGGGTGCAATAGCATTTAATGGCGGAGATAGGTGTAATTGCTGAGAGAGAAAGAGAGAGAAGGTAATGGAGATGTGTTCAATTGTCGCATAGGAGAGTGTATGGTGCAACGAATGACGGCTACCAAACTCTCCACGAAAACGTTTTGGTTCTTAATTTACCTTTCAAATTCTTTCAAATTCCTCCATGTTCATTTTCTTTTAAACAACTTGTAACGTTAAAACTTCCTCAGTTCATCTCTTTTATGTTTCTTCTTCTCCCAGAAAATGAATGGTTTCAACCGTAATTAGCATTCTTTGAACCATTGCTTGTTATATACGTGGCTGAAGCCAATGCATGTCTTGATGACTGGAGTCACCTATAATGTTAACTTGTGTACAGAAAAGCTTAGGGTTTTGTGGGGTTTTGGAACCTCAAGCAGGACTTAACAAATTTCCCTTGATATACAAATTCTCACTATTACACAAACCAAGCTATAACAAATTAATCAGGAAAACAACTATTTCAATTATAAGACTCTCAGCTTTTAAATCAACCACTTGAATGAATCCCATAAATTCTTTCAAACGTTTGATCGACCTAACACAGTAACTTATAGAGAATGTGAAGGGTTAAGGGTCCAAAATTTTCCCTTATGATGCCAATTTTGGCAATGTTTTCAACGAATTCCTTTTGTCTAATGTAGAGTATTTGGTATATAATTTAATTTTTAGATTGTGTATAACTAAGATACATTTATTGTTAACTAATAATGTTTTATATTATAATGAAATGTGCTTAAACAACATAGTTGATGAGTCAATTGTTGGTATTATTTGAAAACTTATAGAATTTTATATGCTTGTTCCTTTTTTTCTTTTTGCATTAGACACATCATATAAATTAGAGAAAATTGGACTCACTTCAATGATAAAAAATTAACTATAACTTTAATTAGGACTTATATTTATGTTAAATCAGCGAATCTCATAACTTTTTTTAGAATGACATAATCTTTATCGTTAAGAATTTGAAAACATTATTTTTGCACGTTTTGTTTCGTTTCGTGATAAAATGCAAATACTAATGAAAATGAAAATGCTCTCTTAAAAGTAGTTTTCCTATAACTTAATTTAGAAAACATCTCTCAAACTAGTTATTTGCTTTGGATATTACTTGTTCCCTTAAAAATTATGTCATGTAACTTAATTTTGAAGACATCATTTTCTTTTCACTTTCCAAGCTCTATGTAAATAGATAAGAAATTAGACATTATTGTGAGATTTCCTTCTAGTAAACAAGGTATATAGAGAAAAGTTTAGATACCCTATGTTATGAATTACATAGTTTCTGATGGACACAATTTATTGTAATTGTTGTATTAAACTATTTGATGAACAAATAAATGTTAGGTTTTCTGAATTTAATGAACCCACTTGAACAAAATCCATCCCTCTCTTCTTTTTCCCTATCTTTTCTTTCAGGAGAAACCAACAAAGTTGATCTTTAGTCTTTAATGTTGATATTGATACGGAATTTGGTGTGTCAAGAGAGGAAATAATATCAAGTTCAATTACAGAAACGGAAACAAATTTGAATACAATCCATCATCACCCTCTTTGCATTGTATATGCATTTATTGGATGTTAGATAGCTTCAAAAGGGTACGTATCAATACATGTGAGCATAAAATTAAGGCGTCACGTTATGGAATCACAGCAATAATAATGACTTTGAATTGCTTGGAAAACGATATACGCATACACATTTTAATAGTCCTTATGTTGACTATATATAATATTGCCATATCTAGTACCTAGGAAAAGAATGTCTTTATAATTACTTATTACGGGGCTTTCACTTCATTCTTAAGAGTTTTTAAGCATTTATCATATTTAATATGCTTCATTATGTTAAAATTATAACACTCCGATCCACTTTTACTTCATTCTTCAATGACATAAATTTCATCTTCAATTGGTTATAGATTTATTATTAATTAAAAAGTAGTAAAATTAGAAGCCTAATAAGTATTACATCAAATCTTTTGTTCCAGTTATTATGTTTCAACCTTGTTCCATTAAATTTCATCCATACATTTATGTAGAATTGTAGATAAGATTTAATGGAATATGATAGGAATACCATAACTAGGAGATCTGATCCCAATAAGTATGTACAGTTAGAATACTCATACACATTAATTTATAGTTTTCATTTAAAAGAAGTTGTATTTTACTTCCTTAGTTTCATGTCCAAACACAATACCTAACCCTCGTAAGCATTCCCCATAAGGGAGGTAAAGAGGGTGGTTGAGCAAGAAAAGTAAACGTATATACCACATAAACATTCCTAATAAGCCAATAAGCTAACTTCATTTCTTCTTTTGAATTGTGTTACCTACAAGAAAAGGACTTATGTATACATTCCTCATAAGCCAATAAGCTAGCTTCATTTCCTCTTTTGAATTTTTATTACCTAGCCTTGTGGTAAATTTGTCTCTTTAGACATTTCTGCAATAACTTACTCCGTACAGCTACTGTGAAAGAAAAAGCTAGTACGTGGATTTTATACCATCTATTCACATTAAGTACAATCCTGTAAGCATATGCGTACGTTAAGTTATCCAATGTTAAGACAATTACGACCCAAAAAGACTATACACCTTTTTCTTTTTCTTTTTCAGGGAAGCAAACTAGCTCCTCTGTGTAAATAGACTATACACCTTTCTCTGCAAAACAATCATTAAATGAGTCTCTGAGCAACTCAGGCTCTGCATGGCAAGGGCCATTTACTACGTTCATGCCTCTCTCGCACGTATTTAATGTATTGACAACCAAACCATTTCATTTGTTCATTTTAAGAAATTTTTTAAAAAATGTGGATTTTTATATAAATATAGAAAGAAAAGGGAAAAAAAAGACAAAATGGGAGGGAGGGAGAGAGAGGGCAAAAGCTTTTCACAATTCACACCTAATCCCAACCCCGCTTTCCAGTGGGACCCAACTCAGTAATTGTACTTCGCCCTATCTGGTTGGCGTCAACCCATTGTGGGTCCCACTCCAATGGACGACAACTTGGGTAAAACATTGTTCGCTCAGAAAGCGCGTGGGGACGTTTTACCTTTATTCCGACGTCAGCTTCAAATCAAACGCGTCAAAGGCAAAAACGACGTCGAGCAATGGGATTCATGGATTACATTCCTCCGTTCTAGGGAATGAAAGAAAAAGTCAAAGATGACGTCCGCTTGGACCTTAATCATAAACTATTCCTCCATTATGGTTCGCATTATGGTTTTAAAAATCGGACCGAATTGATCAATTCGATCGGTAATCGGTCGATTATTTGGTTCGATTCATTTCTAAAAATTGATTCTCATTTGAAGCAGTGAGAATCGGTCGAACCGGTTTAGTTCGACCAGTCTGACTATTGGTTTAATAAATTTTTTTGAATTGTTTATTTTTTGTATTTTTTCATATTATTAATATTATATATAATTAAATATAATTATTGCATAATTATGACGTCACATTGGTTCGACCAGTGGTTGAACTGGTTGAACCGGTGACCAGTAAAGTCTCCGATTCGATGGCCGATCGGGTTTCAAAACACTAGTTGGCATTATTATTATCTAAAATAAGTTTATATATTGTAAGTTCTTTGTTTTAATTATATATTTTTTAAAATATAAAATATATATAATTAATGTTCATGTTTCATAAAATGTTGATTCATTTGGGTTGTTATCTCTTGTCGGACAGATTAATGAATACGCATAGCCTAATTAATTAACATGCCACATGTTAAATCATATGGGATATGATGATGCATGCTTTTTCTATAATAATGTCCACAAATTAAATTTTTGGGTACAATTTATAAGTTGGGTATTTGAAGTTAATCAATTAATTCATCCTAAAATATAAATCATCTAATTAATGAATTAAAAATAAATTAAAAGAATTTAATTTATCTAATCCTAAATATGATTTAGGGTTCTAATTTGTATCTATTGTTAATATATTTGGGAACCTAATGAGTCATATATAAAGAACGGGTTAAAGAAAGCAAAGATATTATAATCAAGTTGGACTTGATTGTAAAGTTTGAGAAACTTTATAATTAAATATGATATATTTAATACTTAAGGATCATTATGAGATATTATATCTTAATCGATATAATTGAAATTATAATTCAATTTAATTAAATTACTGAAATGTATAAAACCTATTATAAATAGAGTTAAGCTTTAATAAAGCTAGTATTTCTTGTTTAACCATCTTTGTAAGAGTTACAAAGTTATCTCAACTCGTTCTGTATATACCATCAGAGGCTGGACACTTGTGTTACTACAAATTAACACTAAAACTTTGACACCTCCTAATACACGTGTATTAACATAAACAAAACAATACTCAAACTTTGATACCTACAATTCTAAACTATTAAGCAAATATTTGGAGCCATACACGTTAATCTCCAAATATACAAAAAAGAGAGTTTGCTTTCTAATACCTCCCCTCAAATTCGAGTTCGTATACCAAGCTTTTCTCTCAATCTGTGGAACATTTCATTGTTCAGTGGTTTTGTAAAAATATCTGTCAGTTGATATTCTGTTATACAAAACATTAATTCCACAATTTTGTTTTTCACCTGCTCCCGAATAAAATGACATTTTATGTGTTTGCTTCGACTATGTACCACTAGATTCTTTCCAAGTGATATGACAGATTTGTTGTTATCATATATTCTTGTTGGACCTTCTTGTGCATGATCTAACTCACTTAAAATATATCTCAACCACATCGCTTAACATGAACTTGTTGTTGCAGCTAAATAATCAGCCTCACATGTTAAAAGGGCGGTCGTCTATTGCTTCTTCGATGACCATGAAAATACTGCTGACCTAAAATAAAAGGCGTAACTAGAAGTACTTTTTCTATCATCCACATTTCCACCAAAATCACTATCTAAATAATCAATTAATTTTGAATTTTGAGAATGTGTAAAGAATAAACCTTGGTCAATTGTACCTTTGATATATCTCAAAATTCTTTTTGCTGCATCAAAGTGATCTTGTTTGGGCTTCTCCATATATTTGCTGACTAGCCCAACTACATACCTAATATCTTGTCTTATGTAGGTCAGGTATTTTATTAAAATCATCAAACATACCTGAATTATTTCCTGTGAAAATAATGTTGTCCATATATAAGCACACGGTCATGATATCTCCTTGTTTATTTTTCTTCGTGCACACAAATGCTCATACAGGCTTTTCACAAATCCATTCTTTTAAAAATACTCATATATTCTTATATTCCAAGCCCTTGAAGCTTGCTTCAATTTATTAAGAGCTTTTTTTCAATTGGTAAACTTTATCTTCCAGACTTTTCTTGACATATCCAAGAGGTTGTTCAATATAAGCTTCTTTTTCTAAATAGTCATTCAGAAAAGCTGATTTTACATCCATCTGGTAAAGCTTCCATTTGTTTTGTGCTGCAAGTGCTATGAGAAGTCGCAATCCCGTGTGTATAATTTAAAGCTTCTTTCTTTGTCAATAAAATATGCATGTTTAGAATGTTAAATTAATTTTTAAAATTGCAATTATATAATTATTCATTCCAACTCTATATTCTTTTTTGGAAATTAAATATATTTTCTTAGTTTGGTAGTATATTTTCTTAAAAATAAATAAAAATTTAAATGCAAGAATTTTTGGTTAATGATTAATAATAATTGAATTATTAACATTATAAATTTAAATTGATTTAAATAATAAATGGCGCAAACCAGGCAAATGATCATCTCATTATTAATAAAGAAAACACGATAAAATTAAAAATAATTGTGTTCCTGTAAGTGTAAGTCGACTTGTACTCTTCTGTAACTTGATTTACGCGTGCGCAGTACTATAAGTCGACTTGTACATAATGTAACTCGACTTATGCTTACACAATAAGTCGACTTGTATATAGTGTAACTCGACTTATGCTTGTACAGTACTGTAAGATTGTTAGAGTAGTGTCCTAAAGGCAATCGCCTTCAGCGCGTTTTGTACAAAGGTTTGTACAGTCTTTATGAATAAATAAAGAAAGGCATATT
>JANVCL010000009.1:1209156-1220258 GCA_026546855.1 Erythroxylum incrassatum
AGGACCTGCTTCTTCTTCCTCTTCCTCTTGTTCTCTCTCTCTTCTTTTCTCTCTCTTTTGAACTTTCCAAAGGTGACAAAATGTAGAAGCTTCCCTAGGGTTACATTATTAAGTCTTATATAGTATTTTCAATTAGGGCAACCCTAGGGTCTTTTTCAGGTCTAAAAGGTCAAAAAAATCCCTCGAAAACTCAAGTCGAGATTGTTGTCCACATATTTGTCGCATAAGACACCATCATGGTCCTTAGTGACATGATCGTGGCTCCCTACACCAGCTTCTGTCACGATCGTGGCATATTGGCCCGGGATATTTCCTGGGTCTTTTCCAAATCTTGTCCAATTGCCCTGAAACACTAACAAACACATCAAGACGTCTCATAAATATAAAATTGAAGCTCATCATCATGTTCCAACCCACAAAATACTTAAAACTTAAATATTTAATAACTAACACAATTCTAACCTAAACACGTACTAAAGAATCAAATTAACAACTAAACACACTCTAAACTACCCACAAAAACATGATGCAATCTACACCTATCATGCTTTAAGTAAGCATCACATCCTAAAAATATTAACTTTGGCCGCTTTAAAGTTTTAACATTCTATATCTAATATGGAATCTGCATAATTGATTTAATTTGAACTAATAAAAGCAAGTTATTGTACTGGGCAAAGATATAAAAGATATAAATATTGCATCAATATCCTATATTGTATATTCCTCCTTGCATAAGATTATACAATTATAGAATTTAATTGTTGTGTTATTCACTAGAGAATCTCATTTCATATAGGTAACTAAGAAAATTTCAAACTCATTTTATCAATCTCATTGATGTTGTTCAACATTCTTAAAACTTACTTTCTACTTAGATTTAACTAGAGAATCTCATTTCTTATAGATAATTACGAAAATTTCAAACTCTTTATATCGATCATATTGAAGTGGTTCAGCATTTCGAATGCTTAATTTCTACTTAGATTTAAATAATTTATAATTTGAAATCGATATTTTATTTAATATGTTTGATTTAGGAAATATAATGAAATACAAGTATTCATCTTTTATATGAATTGCTATTATATCCAATACATCATATGTATAAGAATTAACAATTCAATACCATAATTATCCTTTCAATAATGGTTGATTTATCCATATTTTAATCGAATAATTTTCATAAGTTTCACATGGTTTATAATCGAAGTATGATTCTTATTATGTTTATTTAACCAACATGGTATGAGAGAATAATCTCAATTACTTAACTTTGTATTCTTGACACTTATGTTAAGTATAAACCTTCTTTCATCCAACATATATAAGTTATTTGTATAAACTTATATAAACTATTTTTATTCAATAATTAATTTCTTATCACTCCTTAAATATAATAATGTTGAATTAAATTTCAATATCAAATACTTAAAGGCATGCTATATATGATCTTTATCATATTTTGTATAAATAAGAAAAGTTATAAAATCATATTTTGATAATAACAACTATTATTATACCTAAGCCAATGCCTTCAAATGTAGTCAATGCTTATGTTTTTAGTAGGCTAGTAACAATTCTATCAAGGTCCTATACCTTTAAGCTCTACTTGTGTTTTTAAACATAAGTTACTTGAGCGTATTCTTAACCGTCTCAAAATTGTCATCCATCCTCACAATTGGAATTGTTTATGGTAAATAGGTCATAGAACTCACTGGAACACATAACTTAGCAAAGTTGATTTTGGAGGTCTCATCAATGGCTTGGTCCATGCAAATTAGTTTGTTAATGAAGCTAGCAAGATAGCCTAATCCAATTGTGGTCTAGTATTCTAATGGTACTCCATATATACATAACAGATTGTTATATTTTCCATCTTAATTTCATCAAATTTCAGTCCAAGTCTCCATATGTAAAGTAATATTGGCTTATTCTACACTTGCTATGGTCCCTCTTTAAGCAATTTCATGGAAACTTCTTTATAATAGAATATGAAGAAGAAGGTGTCATCATTATTAACCAATATATCCACAACCCATGCTATTGCTTCATGATAGGATAAACAACTCCTTTATCAAGAAAATACCCAATTAATGTGGAACTCTATCTTTGTGCACCAGCTTTTAAAATCTCAATAGAAGGTGAGACACCCTCTCACGCCCATACAGTTGGTTGCACACTCTTATGCCCATGGAATTTTGCATGAACTTGATATTGCTCACGCTGTGCAACTTCAACAGCTATCCGTAAGCTACTTCCTTGCTTTATTCTTCACTTTCAAACTCTATCTTGTCTCTTCCTCCTTTAATCCTCTTCTTCTTCTTGCTCCATGAATTAATAGAGTATGAACATTGAGAGGATGGCTCAATGAATATGCTTTTGGGTCACTTTAGCTCCTTCACTTTTAAAATGTACCTAAAATGAATTATAAGCTAAAGTGAGTATTCTAAGCATTTTGAAGGCATTAATCACTAAGTGTAGTAGATTAAACGAATCAACATTTAAGCACATATCACATTTTAATTACATTTTTTAGACCTTAGACAAAGTTAGGATTCAATTAGCTTAGCTAATTCCTCATGGGAATGACACCTCAACTACTACGCTTACAACCTATGTACTTGCAGGATACTGAGGGTTTTATAATTGTAAAACTTGTTCAACATTGTGCAGTCTTGGAATTACCTAATTATCATCCTTACAAGAATTTTCATAGAAATAACAAAAAGATGAGTGAAAATGGGATCACCTTGCTTAATTCCATTACTACCTTTGAAAAGAGGGCTTGGACTGCCATTCATTAGACTGCTGAAGGAGGTGGATGAAATACAAGCTTCAATCCAAAAAATAAATCTGATATAGAATCCCATCCACTTTAAACAACCTAGAATAAACCTTTATTTTATCGAATCAAATGCTTTGGAGAAATCTACTTTAATGGTGCAACTCTTGATGGATCTTTAGCGTCATAATCCCTCATAAGTTTCTGATTGAGTAAGATGTTATCTTAAATAGATGTTCTAGGAATAAAAACACTTTGAGAGGAAATAATGATTTTCTTTAAGCTACCCTTCAATGTTTCAGTTAATAACTTAGAAATAACCTTATATATGGTATTACAATATGAAATAGGATGAAAGTCCTTGAGATTAGTAGCATTTGTAATCTTAGGTATAAGGTAAATAAAGAAAGAACTTAACTCTTTGAGCATTTTGCTTAAGGAGGGAAACTCCTGAACAACTTGCGCCATTAGACTACCTATAATGTCCTAAGTAAATTGAAAAAAGAAAGCATTAAAGCCATTAGGCCCTAGAGCCTTCCCTAGAATCAATCTGAATAGACATTCTTTAATTTCCAACACAAAAGCTAGTTTCTACAGGTCCATATAGGCAACATCAAGAGGAGAAGAATACCCCAATAAATTAGTTAGAGTCTTGGAGTTAAACCTATATGAGCTCCTTGATCCAAGAATACCTTTGAAGTAATCAAAAACCAATCCTTAAAAAGATGGACTATTATACACAATTTGGTTATCCCTATCCTTCAAGCAAAGGATTTTATTAGAATTTCTTCTAGCCAGGATTAACTTGTGGAAGAACTTGGAATTGACATGCCCTTCTTTTAACTAGTTAATCCTAGCCTATTGAAACCACAAAGAGTTATGCTCCTACAAAGCACTAATGTAACCCTTTATGCCTTTGGTTTCCCTGAGTTCCAAATCCGTATTGTAAGGATCGTGGTAAGAAAGTTCTTATAGTTCTTTCAACTTCACTTAGCGCAGTGAAGAGCTTGAGTTGAAGGGGACATACGCTTTAGGAAAGACTTTACAATAACCCCTTCTTGAATGCTAGGAAACTGAAAAACCTAAATGGAGCATCGTGGTTCCATAAAAGAGTGATCACAGCATATAAGAGGACCAAATTGAGCAAGATAATTGGAGTACTGATCAATCCAAAGGTGGTTCACCAAAACCTTATCGAGCTTCCTCTTAGTGAGATGCCTCCCTTGTTGTTTATTAGACCATGTGTAATGGAATCATATATATTTTAGATTAAAATGCTCCAACATTCCGAGAGAAGATTCCAATTCCTTACTATTAGCATTATGAACACCATCCCCTTGTACTGCTAATGAGCTTAAGACATAATTGAAATCACCTATAATAATCTATAGATTCATCAAAGTAGATTTAATAGATGCCAAGTCCTCCCATAATTTTTCTCTTTGAAAAGAAAAGTTAGAAGAATATAAAATTGTGAATTTGAAAGTGATATGAGAAATAATATCATTGTATACTAAATGTATAAATTGATTAGACATGCTTTGAGTAGTAACTTGAAACTTGTCACTGTCGAAAGTAAACATAATTCTACCATTGCAATAAGATTAATTGTTAGATCCTATTTCCCAGTTAGTTCCTAGGAATTTCATTGAATTAGGTAGTTTATGAGCTATGGTATGAGTGTCTAATAAACCCAAAATACCAAGCTTCTTCTCTGATAATAAATCTTTTATTGCTAATCATTTTTTAGGATCATTCATACTCTGATGTTCCTAAATAACATAGTAAAACGTCAAAAGGTGTTACTAACTCCCTAGCCTTCCTTTTCTACTCGCCTTCTTTTCTGTTTGTAGTGGAAGTGGACTTTTCTAGATAAGTTTCCTAAAAATGGTCCTCTTCAAGCATGGTATCTTCCCCTAAGTTTGAATTGTCCAATTCCTTTTTTGAATCAGATATAGTTAAGGCATTTGGTCCTACATCAGGTTCATGAATTACTTCATCATCTCTTGCCTCTGTGGAGGTCCCTAGAGATCCACTAACAACTTCTAAAGGGACCTAATTTCTAGTTTCAAAATTCACTACCTTCAAAACCTCAAATTCTCCCATACCCATCAACTTTGAGTACTTACTTGTCTTAAACACGTTACCAGTTTCTTTCCATGCCCTCTTGCCTAATTAGGGCTTCCAGGTATAGGAAAATTTGAATTTTTCTTTAACCATCTCCCCACTTCATTGAGTTTCATTATTAGTAGCACCTCAGGAAGCTCTTCGTTCATTTTGACCTTAATGCAAATTTGAGCATAACAAATTCTTTTAAATTTAGCAGGGTAAGAGTTAAAAGTAAGAGGTTTACCAATTAAGTTAGCAAGGAAGCTCAAACCATCCAATGTCTAATGTTTTAAAGGGAAATTATTTAAGTTGTTCTAAATAGGGCAAGACTCAATGTCATTCCTGCCTAGTTCCAATCTAAGTGGCCAATTTTGCACAAATAGAGGTTGACCAAATATATGCCAAGGACCCGACTCCATTATTGAGTTCAAAGTATCATCATCTCTGAACTTGAATAAAAAGGAGTCCTCTTCATTGAGCAACACTTTCTCCAATACTTTATTTCCCCATTTGTTAAATTACCAAGCATGCACCTGAGGGAAAGAGGATCTTTTACTATGAAAGAATCCTACTAGGCTAAGTCTTGATAGGGCCAGATTCTCCAATGGTTGCATTCCCTAAAAAAGGAAAAGTAGAAATCATTTACGTGATTCGTAGCCATTTCGTACTAAAATTGACACAATGGAGTCAAAATTCTATAGTGATCATGTAATTTAGTAAAAATTCAGAAGTCATCTTGGTGTAAGGAAGGCAAAGAAAAGATGAAAATAAAGGTAGCAAAATTTATCAAAACAACTACCATCATGCCTGTTCCTAAACTGATGAAGGTTCCTATTATAGAGGAACTTATGAGTGAATTCTCATGAAAAGAAAGGGTAGTAGCTATAACGATATAGATCAAATATCAAATGCAATACATTTTGAAGAATTCATAAGAAATAAATGGATGTGATGATGTAGAATTGGTTTTTGAAGAAGAGGAGGGACCCCAAATGATTGACAATGGTGTCCAAGAGTTGAAATAACCATTGAGAAGTTTAGTGATTGTAAGGACCATAATTAAAAATCATTACAAGATTTGAATTTGGTAAATTTAGGATATTTTTTTGGAGTATTTATTAACAATAACTTAGATTTAAAGATAAAGCAACAACTAGTGGAAATCTTAAAAGAATTTGAAGATTGTTTTGCTTAGGACTATACTGAAATGTTAAGATTAAGTAGAACATTGGTAGAATGCAAAATTTTGATAAAACCCAAAATTCTGCCCTCATTATTAACCTCCTACGAAATGGTATAAAGAATTTTTATAAAGGTTAAATAATTAGTTGAAAAATTATATAAGGTTGGTTTTATTAGTCCAGCTAAATATACTGAGTTGTTGGCTAACATTGTGAATGTGGTGAAGAAGAATGGAAAAATAATAATCTGTATAAACTTTAGAGATTTAAATGTAGTCATCTTTAAGGATGTATATATGATGTAGATTGCAATTTCTTTAATAGATATGACAATTGAACATTCTTTATTCCCTTTTATGGACTGCTCATTAGGTTATAACCAAATTTTTATAGCAAAAAATGATATTTCTAAAACATCTTTTGGATGTCTAGGGATTTGGATGTTTGAGTGGGTTATAATGTTTTTTGGTCTAAAGATTGTGGGATCCACTTTTTAGAGGCCTTGAATTCCATTTTTCATGATTTGATAGGGCATAAGTTGGAAGTTTATAGAGATGTGATATTATCATGAAGTCAAAGAGGAGTACAAACATATCTAGGAATTGTAATAAGCTTTCCATGAAATGACAAGGCACAAATTGAAGTTGAATCCCCAAAAGTGTGCTCTCAAAGTGTAGGGAACTTCTTAGGGTTTTAATTCACAATAAAGGAATCAAATTGGATAAAAAAAAGAAAAAATCATTCTTGAGCAAACTTACCTCAGAATATGAAGGAGTTTCAAAGTTTTTTAGGCCAGGTGAACTACATCATTGCTAATCTGATGGGAAAAAGAGTTCTCATACTTATTAAGGTTAAAGAATTCCACTAGAAGGAAGGCATCAACTGACATTCGATAGTATCAAAGAATATTTAACCCAACCTTAGTATTAAGGAATTCCATTGAAGTTGTATATTTATGTTGTAGAAGAATATATTGGATATCTATTGTCCTAGAGAAATGAGGTTGGCCATAAACAAGCTATTTATTACCTAAGCTGAATTCTACCCTAACAGAAAAGAAGTATTTACATATAGTTAAGATGTGTCTGGAGTTGTATTTAATTTGTTAAAAATTAAGGCATTAATTGTTTCAAAATAAATTCTATATGGTTTTATAGATTGATTTAGTAAAATAAATTTGGAATAAGCTAATCCCCTCTTGAAATATTATGAAGTGACTTATGACTCTTATAGACTTCGACTTGATATATTGTCCAAAAAATTTGTAAAAGGTCAAGTACTAGCAAACTTCTTCGTAAGCTATCCTTCAATTAAATTATAAGAAAATGAGGGATATTTAGCTTTTATTTATGAGAAGAAGCCATAAAAATTGAAATTTGATAGGTCTAGTACAACAAAGTCAACTGGTGTTTGAGTGGTCATAATTGTACCAAATGGAACCATAACTCTTCTCTCCCTTAAAATGAACTTCCCATATTCCAATAATCAAGAAGAATATACAGGCTTAATAATTGACTGGAACTTTTTATTTATCTTAGAGCTAGAGAATTTTTAAATAAAAGAAGATTCATAACTACTATTAAGCCAAATGTTATAAGAATACAAGTAAATAAGTTTAACTTTATCTCCCTACTATACCACTATTGTCTAATTGCTCTTTGATGATATAGAATTTCAATATATTCTGCAAAGTGAAAATTGTGAGGCAAATGAACTTTCACAGATAGCATATGTGATGAAAATGTCTTACGACTTAGTCCATAAGTGTATTATGGTATAACGAATGTCCCACTTATCCATTTATAAGAGATGAATTTTACTAGAATTTTTTAATATTGACAAAGAAGTTTCCCACGATTGGAAGTTAAAGATTAAAGACTTTTTTTAAATCATAGAAAAAAGTGCCTTTTAAACTTAAGCAGCAAGCACTTAACTTTGTGTTGCTTGAAGGAATTCTTTTTCGTCAAATAAATGGTAGTATTCTTCTGGGATATCTTGGGATGCATAAATTTCTAAATGCTAGAGTAGATCCTAAAAAGATCCCACTTCCTCATGAATTTATTTTGAATTGGGATCTTTTTGTTTAACTTTATCCTAGTTTTGTTCATTTTTCACCTTAAACTCGTCAAAATATTTGTGAAGATGTATATAGAGCGCATCAGTTTTGAATAAAGATGATCTGACTTATACGTCAACATGGATTCTATTGGATAACCATCTTGAAAGATTGAATATCATATGCCAGATGCTATAAATAATGTTAGAAATATGGAAGAATTCAGAGAATTCCTACATCCGAGTTAATTATATAGTTAAACTATGACCATTTAAAGGATGGGCCATTGATCTAAATGGGAAGATATGTGGACCATCGCCATATTTTTATTAGCCACAAATCATTTTGCCGAATGGATGGTAGCAATCTTTGAAGAAAGTTGATCAAACAAATTTAGTTAAATTTAACAAATAACATAGTATTCGTCAATATAGAATTCCCCAATTAATTACAAGTAATAAAGGAACCATGTTTATAGGATATGAATTTAGAGATTTTGCTAAAGATTATAGGATAAAATTGTAGAATTTGACTCCATATTATGCTGAGGCTAATGGTCAAGCCGAAGCATCTCACAAATTTATAGTTTTAATTTATAATGCCTATTTGTTGTCTCGTTTGGAAGGTGAAACTTATAGGCATTTTATCAATGGAAATTATTTAAAACCTTATATAGGGATGTCAATGGGTCGGGCCGAGCCCAGGCCATGATCCTCAAGTTGGGCGGCCTGTGGCTTGGCTAGATCAACTCATGGCTCGGTCCATCCTTAATATTTTATTTAAAAAAATTAAAAATGATGTCATTTTTGTATTTTCGGTCGGACCCTGACCTTGTTCCATGGCTCAATAGGGCTGAACAATTTTGGCTCATGACTCGGTCAACCAAAGTCAAAATTGGGTCAAGTTGGACCAGGTTTGGCGGGCTAGGCTAAAGTTGACATTCCTAATCTTATGTAACTATCAATATTTGGAAGTAAGGGGATCAAGAAATGAAAGTGAATTCTTGAAATAAGATAACAATATATTAACATTTAGAAATAAAAGTTCAAAATTCTACTTGAAACGAGCCAAAAGTTGACAAAGTATGGAAGTTTACATCAGGTCCAAGTCAAAGGAACAAATTTCACTCCATTGATTAATGCATAACACTTGGTCCTCCTTAGCTTGCTAGACTTGATGTTCCTAAAAGCTAACTTTGTCCTTTTGTAGGACCAATGACTTCCCTAATTCTATAGTCATCCATTTGACTTCATAAACTCCTGATTAAGCCTTTGTCCATCTTGTTTAAGGAATTCTTATTTTTCTCTAATCAACTTGATATCCCCTTCATGCTTAATAGCTTCATTTTCTAAAGAACCAAATTTGTTTTTTCATATTTTTGAATTTTTGTTAGGTGATTCTTGCCTTTACTGTCCTCTACATCATAATCTATTTTACGTTAATGTTAGAGGCTCAACTTTTTGGAGTACATAACCTGATCGTGGCAAGTTTTTTCAAAATGAGCAAAATATTTCTCAAATTTGTTAAGAAGTCCCCTAATAGTGGCATATTTAGTCATATAACCAATATATGAAATCATACTAAAAAAGAACTACAATGAATTTCAGTCAGGAACTACAACTCCTACTGTATGATGAGTCTTAAAGACTTATTAAATCTTAATATTTCTTCAAAGTTAATTATTGGTGTGTCACTGGAAGAAAGGTCAAGAGAGGTCTAAGTTTAAGACTTCTTTTGAATTCCTCGTTGTGGGCCAAACATCCTTTGTCTGTAATATATAAAAGAATTTGATAACAAGCTAGTGTATTAATGTGTACATTAAAGGAAATCTTACCTAAACCCATCAAAGTAGCCTTAGTAACCTTTGGGGTAGGAGAAGCCTTAGTTTTTCCATATTCAAGTTTTAATGGAAAAGAAGGAGCAGGGATGTTTGACATTATGTCATCTACAAGAAAGAGATAAAACAATGGGAACTTATAGCGAAAAGGAAACTAAAAGTAATGAAAGGATGTTTCATAGCATCATTAACTTCTTCAACAACCTTTTTAAATATAGAGGAAGTCCCTTTTAAAGAAGAATTTGTTTAGTTGCAAGCCTGGAGGTTCCATTTTCTTTGAGCAGCTTAGAGGAAGAGTAAGTGGACTTTTTAGTCAAAGCCTTTCGAATTGCAGTTTTAGCTTTCTTATAACTGGAAGTCACTAGGGACTTCTCTTTAAGTATGGTGGGAAGAATCCATAGTTGTAGAAGCAGCAAGGGGAGAATATTAAATCTAGAAAAGTGGATAAAGGTTGTTTGAGACCTGAGGTAGAAAGTGAAGAACTAACGAGGAGATTTTATAGTGAAGAAATGGTCGAATCTTAAGGAATTGCAAGAGGTTGAAATTTAAAGAGACTTGTTTTATTTTCTATAACATATAAGGAAGTAGAGATTTTAAATTTAAAAATATCAATGCAATCTTTGGATTTGATATTTCTTATCTATAAAAAATTGCTTAGGAATTAGGAGACTCCACCTAGATAATGTTATTTGGCCTAACTAAGAAATTTTCTATGGAAGTCTGAAAAACCATTTGGGATGGAATTCAAAGTCTATCTTATAGAAGAGTAGGGGAATTTCTATATCATATGTGTGGTTTGCTTAACCAAACATAAAAGGTGGGAAATTGTTGATAACTTAAAATACATTAGTTCATATGGCCCAAAAGGCCATGAAGTTAGTCTAAAAATAGAAGCCTAATAAATTCTTAACTAAATAATTCATAGACAAAGAAAAAAGAGATGTGAGAAGAAATATGTTAAATTTATGGAAGTCTAGGCATAGAAGTTGAGAAAAATGTAGATGGTAGTTAACAAAAATATAGCTTAATAGGCTGGAAGTTAAGAAGTTAATTGAGGCTGAGTTCTAGGACATGGAAGTTTAGAAAGATAGTAACAAATGGTTAACTAAAATATAAGGACAGCTATAGCAAAAA
>JANVCL010000009.1:1220839-1233216 GCA_026546855.1 Erythroxylum incrassatum
AAATGGTTAACTAAAATATAAGGACAGCTATAGCAAAAATGCATAAGGGTGAGACAACTATAAATTAACCAACATCATGAGAATGGAAAACACAATTTCCTATGTGATAGTATAAAAAAAAAAGAATCAATTTCTAGAGAAAACAATCAACCTTGTTCAAACATGCTTTGTTATTTTTCAGCTTTATTTATTTTGCAAATTCACCTTTGTTATATCAAATTCTCTTTTGTAGTTTGTAATTCTCCTTTGCAACAATCAATTCCTTTTTTTTTTTCTCTTTTGATATCGTTTATATACATTAAAGCATTTTGGTAGCTTAAAATAATATTTTTATTAAGTTTTCCAAAGCCTATTTTATATTGTTGATAGAAGTCATATACAAATTTTGAGAGAATTCTTCCTGACATGCCCAAATTCTAATTATTTACCAAACATAATGTACCATGTTTCATAGTAGTTAGATCCTTTTTAAATTGTCACATGTTGTGTTTTGCATTAGCTCTTCATTTTACCCTTTCTATTTTGATATCATATCATATATTTTTTAAAATTCACCACTAGCTTTCCATGCGCTCAGAGTTAATGAAGCTTATAGCAAGGATCAATGTCTCATTATATTTTAAACAAACTATATATTCAATTGTTACAATTTGATGTTAGGGTTAATTTTGACAAAATCATCTAATTTAAAAGATATTAGAATGATGATAAATTCATTATCATACTTCAAATATGAAGATAATTGAAATAGAGAAAGTTAACTCGAGAAGACAAACTACAAAATTACTAAAAATAACATAATTAAAAACGATATTGTCCAATTATATGCTATTATCATCAGTTTCAAAGAAATTAAGAATTTGCATTTAAATTGGGTCAAGCCCATTGCGTTATTATGTGAAGCTATTCGGGTTTGGGCTTAGTTTGGAGTGACAAATTACGGATTAAACAAGGAACATCATATTATGGGTATTCTGAAATCCTTGAATAGGCAACAACAGCGGCACCAGATCATCTTCTTGACCAAAACATATCTATCCTGCAAGAGCCTACGATCGTTACGAGCACTCGTATGGAAGCAAAACGTTCATTAATCTGCTTTTTCTTCCCTCAGCAGGCTGTGCCGAATAGCCTGTCCAAAAGCTTAAGCCGCTTCATTGGCTTATCAATAAAGTTAAAAGCTGGAAACGTTGGAATTGGACTAGCTTCTTCGTTTTGCAGGCTTAAAGACACTCGAAGCAGTTTATTATAAATGTGAAAGTTTAGTGAGCAAAGGCACAACATTGCAGACATGTCTTCTCGGAAATTTGCCTCTACATTCTATCTGTTTTCATTAGCAGTACTGGTTCTTCAAACCGTGGTTAGACTCTGTTCACTGTTGAAAAATCGAGATGAGATCCGACTCCGCATGTAGCCAGATGAGATAACAAAACATTTATGTTTTAATTTTATCGAAAGATAAGATTATTTAAATTATGTAACGTGATTAATATATAAATATAATAAAATATAAATCTTAATTCGTACTTTATTATGAAGTTAGATTCTTTTTACGGTGTTTCCTAGAACTATTTTTAAAATTAACTCATCTCAACCACTACTATCGTATATATGTATAGTCTTTACTGGTATCTATAGAACTTGATGAGAGAACTTTACAACTATTGCAAAGAAGGTTAGATAAGAAGTGTTAGCTATTTTAGAGCCTAAGCCTACAAATAATAAACTTTGGACATATTAACAATTTAATTGAAATAAAATTCTAATTTCAATTAAAGTTTGATTCTACTAACTATACTAAAGTAAGATCCAATATCTCATATTAATCATTTTTATTAAATATCTCATATTTAATCATAAGTTTATTAAACTTTACATTTAAGTCCAATTGATTAAAAAATCTTTTCTCTCTTTAATTCGTTCTTTATTTGTTACTCATTATGTTCCTAAATATATTAGAAATGAATATAAATTAAAAACTTAAATAATATTTAGGATTAGATAAATTGAACTTCTTCAATTTATCTTTAATTGTCTAATTGAATAATTTATATATATAGATCAAGATTGATGTCTAATAACATATCACGATTGCCGAACTATTTAAGAATGTTCAAGTAGTTTTTAACTAACTTTTTTGTGTAAAATTTCTCATATAATTCAATCATTTCATCATAAATGTTTCGATTAGACGTAGAACATGAAATTAATGTCTACTCTATTAGAGTCTAATAATGTTAGTTCTCTACCATTAATAATTGATTCTATTAATGACATTTGAAAGTCATTTTAAAATGTCATTCCACCTTGGCTAAGGATTTTTTAATCAATACTAATAAAGAACAATGAAATATTCTCCTTAATCATTTTATGACGATCAATCCTATATTGATAATTCAACAATCTTTATATAATTTGTGCTATATCTAATCGTTATCGACTGAACTACCTTTGAATAGAATAAGTTATAAGTAATATCAAAATATAAAATATTTAGATGAGATACTTAGGTGATTTTAAGTCAAAGGATCACTTATGCAATCATCATAATAAAAATTTCTATAAACATACAAGTAAAGCTCCAAATGGAATCCTCAAATGTTCAGTTCAGTGAACTTGTTTTCTAACAATCACCTACACTTTTATTTAAGAATCTCCATACTTAAGTCTACGAAATCAACTACTTCACTCATAAGGGGGAAAAACATATGCTAATCTTTTTACACTCTATTAATGTTCAATCTTATTATAACAATGACTAAGAAAAAATTTAGGGATAATATATAAATCCTATTATTCTCTAACTTTGCTCCTTTTCCTTAAAAAGGTAGAAATATGGCCTGAAATGAATTCAATTCACTTTATGTTCCTTCCCATAACACAAAATTTAATTCCATGAACAAAAAGAACATAACCAAGATAATATGCTTTAACTTCTAAACATATTTATACCCCTTATTAATAAGGCATAAAATTAAACAAACAAGAGCATTTAGAGCTTATTTGAAAATTTACCTAGTCTTTTTTTTGGTAATTCAGAAATGCTTTATAAAGATAATAAAAAAGTTATATACAGATCTAGAGATTCCTACACATGAATCTATTGACAAACCACAGGAGAGCTACTAGAACCAACAACAGTCCAATCTAAATCCTAGTAGCACATACATGCAGTATTATGTAAACTAACTTCCTGCCAAGCACCCTATGTAATCTAGCTTATGAAAACAGAAGCATAAATTTACTATACTCCCAGCAGTATTCAACCATCAGGTAGTAAAAATAATCTGCTTTCAACTCACTCTAAGGAGATTAATGTTCTTGAAGTACACTTGTCCTCAGCCAAATTTTCGCATCTCTCCCAACCTTCAGTAACAGGAATGATATGAATTCGTCTGCCCTCCTTCTGTAGATAGTGGGCCTTGTTCTGCTACTAACTGTTGCTCTTGTCGATCCCCCTCCTTGGTACCTGTATCGGCTGATGCCACCTTTTATAGCTGTGATCTTCAAGGGGGTACTAATGCTGTCAAAACTGCTGAAAGGTGATTCCAGACAAGCAGATGACACACCGATGTGTTGTCCTGGCCGAGTTACCTGCAGAAAAGTTAGAAAAAGAAACATACACCTCACTAATTACCTTCTCACTTGGATGGAGTGGAGACTTTTCATAGTTTGAAAGATTGTGCTGGAGATCACACTCCCAACATCCTGGCTTCATCCTTAAAGGTTCTATTGTTCCGTTCCGTCCAAATATTGTAAACGGTTGTAGAAAGAAGAATGGGGAAAGAGGGAATAGTTGTGGGGCTGGTAGTGGAGGAGCTATTAAACCAAGTCAAAATGAAATTGAGGTTATGCGGAATAGTATGGTGTCGGTGAAAATGGGAAAAACAATGATCCCAAACGGATTTAGAAACAACAACAATAATGATAATAATAAAAATAAAAATAAAGACAACAACAATAATAATAATTATAAGTAGTAAATTAATAATAATGTGGGATAATAAAAATGCTCAAAAGAAGTCACAAGTTGTTGATGTATGTGCATTTAAAACAAAGAATATGATAACGCTCATTAAATAGTATTCTCTAAATTCGTAAAGCAAATTAAATTCACTTTATTCACCAACACTCATAACTAGTTACAAAGACACTCCAATCTTCAAAACAATCAAACTCATAATGAATTATCTCTAATTGTATGCTTTCAAAGAAAAATAAATTTTCCAAAAATTTCTTTCTATTAAGAATGTCTTGACAAAATTGATAAGCTTGACTATGTTATATAATTCATAATTCATAATCCTATAATCCCTCCTCCACACTTAAAATAAACATTATCCTCAATGTTTCAAGCATACAAGATCGATAAATAATGAAAAGGGAAAAGGAAATATAATAGAAGACTTAATCTAACTTGATTTAAGGCATATGATCTAATTAAGTCTAGAAGAAATTCTATTCCATTGATGTGGGAATTTGAATTTTGGAGAGATGGAAAAATGTATGTAAAAGGAAAAAGTACCAAAATGTATACACTTTTGATCAATAGTATTAACAAAAATTGAAAACTAAAGTACAAAAGTGAAATTAAGTCAATTTTATACAGGATGATGAATCATAAGGTACTATCTTCTGCTAATCTACAAAGTTAATGAAAGAAGTCATTTTCATTAAGCTCCCAATGGATGACTTAGTAGATATTGTTTGCATCTCATCATGATCATATATATGTATATCTCCTGCGTGAATATTAGTCTCCTTTCCTAATGGTGTGGTAACCTCCTCCATCTCTCTAATATGAACATCCTTAACATCCTTCTCTTTTAATGGCTTTACAATATCTCTGGCCTCCTCTAGCACGAATCTATCAACCTTAGGCTCTAAATGCCAGGTCTTCATCTCCTCAAGGTTTGCAAGTCACACTAGTGGAGGTGAATAGTCCACTTTTAGATGTTGTGCTATCCTCATCATTATATCACCCAGCCAGTGCATGTACTGCTCCTAATATAAAGATATAGATGGCTAGGCTGACTATGGTGTGCTTCGGTGTACTGCTACAATAGTTTGGTCCGCCTACGTAGGAGCCTTATTTATAATCATAGTGGGCCACCAACGAGCATGAAATACTATTCTCAATCATCAGTGTAGAGCTCCAACCTGCACGTATGCTATAGAATCTACATAATGATAGGCATGGGAGTGGCTACTACTATAATGTTGATCTTGTCCAATGACACTCCCCGTACTCTTTCCAGTATTGTAATTACTGAGCCATCACTGATAATGCCAAAGTTTACCTAGTTTAGGTAGCTATAGGCCAACTAGATGAAGGAGAAACCAAATTGTGTCCTTTGCCTCTAGCATATGTAGAAGATCAGGAAGAGGTCCCTCCAACTCACCGTACCAGTGCTCTCCCTCATCGTGCAAATAGAATTTACCAAAAACTTGTATACATACCTTATTATCAAAAAGCATGACAACCATCGAATGCTAATAGTTCCTTAAATAAGGGTCAGGCAAATCTTAATCTAAGGAGATCCTAGTTGGTGTTGAGGTCTAAGAACATTCCTCTATATAAAACTTAGTGTAGACCCCAAATTAATTATAACTAAGATTGTGACCAATACCTTCTAACTTGAGCTTAACGATGGTGTCGTCTTCCCATGATGCCTTGGTGTCATCCACCTTTAGTTTACATATAAACTTAAAAGTTAACTCCTCATAGGTTAGCCCTCTAATACAAAAGAAATTTGACCACCTGTCGAATAACATGATCTATCAAACATCATTAGATAAGTCAACCTCTTGTATTACATCTCAGTCTATAAATTGGGGTGCCTTGAATAACCTCATCTATAAGGATGGTAATGGCTTAGGCCAAGCTAAGCCTACTTAGTCTTGAGTCTCCCCTAAAATTCTATGTGCAAGCATAGATTCAACTTGAAGCCTGATCGAGCTTAAGCCCGATAGGGCTTAGTCAGCTCAAAGCCTAATTAGGATCGATTATCTTTTTAACTTTTATGAATTAAAAAGATGTTATCTTAATTAAAACGAAATCATTTAATGTGAAACTTTTGAGCTTGAGTTTGAAGCTCAAAGTTTAAACAAAAATGCCGAAGCTTGGCTCGAAGCCTAGTTAACTCAGGCTAAATGGATTTTTTTGCCATCCCTATATCTTATGATGCACTTCTATATGAAAATGGAGCAACGAATTGGTCTAACTGCTCCTATGACATATGTGGTAGTTGTGGTATAGTTAACGGTGGTGGTAGTAGTGCCCATGGGGCCTGTGGTCTCCTTGAGGCATATATCTTAGTAGTTATCACCCGCGATATATAAGTGAAAGTATCTACTCTAGCCATCATTCGAGGGGTCAACATTGTAAAGCTCCTAAGTCAAGATTATTATGCCCTCGCCATAATATAGAGTCTTGAAGAAAAACAAATTGTAAGTGAACACTAAAAAAGTTACTTTTAGCACAACGTATAGATAAGTGTAGAGTAAGAAAATGCAAAATGAAAATAATGTAACACTAAAAAATGTATCAAACTCTCATAACAAATGCACCCTAATTTAGGAACTGTACCATCTTTATATTTTAAATGAACTAAATCAAACAAAATAATTCATGCAAACATCTTTGACTATAATTAACAAATATAGTTCATGATTAATTTAGATCGTCTTCCTAGCTCCCTAAAAGTAATATTTAATGGGATTTTAATCATTAATAATCATAAAACACAATTCATAACTGTAAATAATCCAATATACTTCAAAATAATGAAATTAAGGGTGTAATGGGGAAAATACCTAGATGTCAGCTAAAAATATGGTGAAGAAAATGTGAAAATAAGCACTAAATTGTACTAAATATGGTTGAGTAGGGCTTAGAGGATTAGAAGTAACTTTGAACATGACCTTTACACAATATTGTGTAGGGTTCATGCACTACAAAAACACATGTACATGTTAGATTACACAGGAACATGTTTGGTTAATAAGAGTAATATGGAAAATACACGATAGAGTGTATGATAGGACTTAGGTGTCACACGAGTATGATACAGTACCATATTGTCTGAATTAAAAGAAAAAATAGATATGAACACGAGCTAACATAAGGTCGTATAGAACTTTTATTGAATCATGACACATCATATTTATTTTTAGCTCTTACACATAACCTCAATACGATTTTGTGTATACTTATATGAGGTTGTGTTTTATAACATGATTTTAACAAGCCACCATGAAGGTGGCATGTTGAAAAGTATCACATTACATAACTTTTTAGTCCTTTCTTGCAGGTGAATATGGTTCAGAATAGGTGAAAAACTAAAGGATGTTTTGCTATATGACATTTACACATAATAATGTAGATGGCATGTTTAAGTATATCTCATTTTGTATTTCCTATTATGTTAATATGAGGACAAGGCTAGACATATGGATATTTATAAGGTTGTGTTTACTTGAAAACCTATAAAATATAAAAATACAATTTCTCTAAACACTTATTATGTGAGGTTAACCAAGGTTAAACAAATTAAGATCAATAAAATTACAATGATAATAATGTATTTGTATCTTGCACAAAAAGTTCCAATGATAAGAATGCAAACTAACATGCTTTGTCCCTTAATATTTAGTCCTTTAAACCTATTTAGTTCTTATATTTTGATTTAGGATTCCATGGATTTTTTTAATAAAAAAGTAAAAAGATTCCATGGAAGTTGTTAAGGGTAAAAGGAAGATATTTGGTCAACAATGGACTATTTCAATAGTGCTATTGAAATTCATTATTACTCTCTCTCTTAAGCATTGATTGACATGATTCAAGCTGCTATAGAAAGCTTAAGAAGAGCTCTAAAGCTTTTATGATTAAAATTTTGACACGTTTTGGCTAATTATGACATTGAAAACATTCTCATGGCATATCTTGTTCTATATTAGAATGCTTGTGCAAAGAATATAATCTCATACATGAACAATTTCGAGTTCATGTGAAGTGACGAATATATACAGTGAGAAACACTTCTTGGCATGCTATAAGAAACTTTAGTGTTGAAGACATGACATGCTACATACGTGAATTCAGGTCATGCAATATGGTGTAGTAATATTTCTAGGAGACACCATCTAGAACATGCTTTATAGATGACTGTCGGTTAATTACTAAGTATTTATAAACTTAACAAGACAAACAAATGATTTTGATTACTTAAAGAATGAAAATAAATAAATAATGAATCTAAACACCAAAACAAAGCAATGATTAATAATAAATCAATCCATAAATAACTAAATTTAAGAAAGGATTTCCTTAGGACTTTACTATATTTAACTTCACCCTGATTTAATGAATGATTCTAGTTTCTTATATTAGAAAGAATTCTTGAGTTAGATTATATTTTCTCTAAAATACTTACAACCCTTATTCTTAGATTAGTCAATTAAAATCCCTTTTAAATCAAGACAACTTTAGAATACATTAATCTGTTATGTGAACTCTCTTAATAGTTTTACCTTAACCTTGGAAGATTTTACGACTTTCTCTTGAATAGCTTATGCTTAACTATCTTTATCTATATTATGATCTGACCACATATCTTATCTCTTGAATCTTAAAGCATGAATTAATTAATTGATTATTCTACTTTTTCTCCTTCAATTCAATCAGTTAAACTATAAGGGCATGTTTGGTTTAAGGGAATAGCAATTCTATTCCTAACCTATTCCTTGATAATTATTAAACTTGTGTTTGGTTCTAACCAAACACATAATACCCATTCTTTAAGAATAGGTATTCTTCAATTTTAAAGAATAGGTAAAACCAACTAATACCTATCTTTATCTAATCGACGAATATGTAATCTTCATTGCATCTGAAGCTTGTTAACTTTTTATAAACCTATCCTTCTTATACACAAGCCTCCCAAAACTTGTTTTTCTTCTTCAACATCGGAAACATCTTCGAGCCTCTCTCCTGAAACTTCTTCCTCTTCTTGACGTTTGTGATTCCAGCGTTCTACCGCCAGATTCTAGGTAAGTTATTTGTATTGTTTCGATTGGGTGAGTGACATTTTTTCATGTGGGTATTTTATCTGGGTATTTCCAATGCGGCGATGAATTTCACCTGGGTATTTTGTATGGGTTTTTTTTGTCATGTGGGTATTGTTTGGTTTGGATAGGTTTGATTTGGAAGTATTTGGGGTTTTAGAGGCAGTTTCTGTTGAAAGCTTGCGAATTTTTCTCGGACGCGCGGGGATTTTCACCAGGTGAGAGGCAGTTTGCGGCGGAGCAGTGGAGGCGATGAAGGTCTCATGTGGCGAAGATTGGGACTGAGTCTACACTTGCTGTTGGGGTTGGGGCTGGGATTGTTCGCCCATGTGGAAGCTACTCAGGATTTGAACACAGCCAAGGCAATAACGACATTATCGGCGACGGAGACTGAATGACGGAAGTGGAGCAACCAGAGAGTGATAGTGAGGGAAAACAATATTGTTTTTAACGTTTTCTGATTTCATGTAGAGAATTTATATCAATATTTAATAATAATAAGAATAATAAAGTTAATAATAATAATAATAGTAGTAGTAATAATAATAATAATAATAATAATAATAATAAATAAATAAATAACAACAATAATAATAATAATAAGAATAAGAATAATAATAAAATAAAAATTATTAATAATAATAAATTAATAAGAATAAGAATAATAAAATAAGAATTAATAATAATAATAATAATAAGTTCACTAATATAATTAAGAATTAAAAATTGATAAATTTAATAATAAGTGGAGAATTTATATCAATATTTAATAATAATAAGAATAATAAAGTTAATAATAATATTCATGATAATAAAAATAATAAATAAAAAATAAATAACAATAATTAATAATAATAAGAATAATAAAGGTAATAATAATAATAAATAATAATAAAATTAATAATAATAAGAATAATAAAAAATTAATTATAATAAATAAATAAATAATAAAATTAATAATAATAAGAATAATAAAATAAAAATTAATAATAATAATAATAATAATAATAATAATGAATTTACTAATATAATTAAGAAGTAAAAATTGATAAATTTAATAATAAGTAGAGAATTTATATCAATATTTAATAATAATAATAATAAGGACATTTTTGTCTTTTTGTTACTTATTCCTTTCTTATTCCAAGTTTATATTTTCAAACCAAACATTATAATAGAAATTCTTTATCTATTCCATTCCTTAAATCAAACAAAGTAATACTTATTCAGTTCTATTCCTCATCTTTTCTATTCCTAAGAATAACTATTCTATTCCCTATCTATTTCATTCCTTGAACCAAACAGACCGTAAGGAAGTTCCATATTCTTATCATGGAAAGGTAAAAATGTTAGTTCTTAGCCATATAATAAAGATATTTTATTATCGCTATATTAAATCGCAACTGTAATAAGTTAAAAAATATAACCTTTTTGTAATATTCCATAGCTTGAATTGCAATAAAGTTGAGAAGTTTTTCAACAAGTTCTCCAAATATAGATGCTGTGATAGTCACTGTTTGAATTGCAGTAAAGTTGAGAAGTTTTTCAACAAGTTTGCCAAATATAGATGCAGTGATAGTCTCTCTTTCGTTAGTCAAATTCATATCATAGCGGCATCTATATTCGTAATAAAAAGTTAATTAGAAAATATATGTTAATCAAATATATTGGAAGGTTGTATAATAACCAGATCTATTTGATAGATAAAGAATTGTCAATAGCATGTGTTACAAGTTACACTCGTGAAGAAGGTAAGTGCCACAGTGAGTTAGAAGTCACGTCCATAAAGAAGAGGTGTGACTTACAAGTCACACCCGTGAAGAAGGTTTCACTAGTGTGATTTAGCATGTTACAACCGTGACATCTAAATACAAAATGTTAAAATGTTGGAAAAAAATTATGTGGATATAGAGTGCACGAGAAGAATAAGATAGTAAATTGAAAAGAGAAAAGAAACAAAGGAAAACTGACTCGACGAGTAAAGCCTAAACATACAAGTTTCAATCCGAAACCTAAAATTCAATTGAGAGAATCCCCAAATATAATGTTTGTTTAAAAATTGTCCCCAAAATAATGCAGAAAAGAGTTTAAATAGGTCTCAACCCTTAAAACGCAAATAACTAAAACAATAGAGTTTGACTAAGAAAAAAGGTTGACTTTTTGAAGCTCATCAGATTTACAAACTCTTTCGTTTGGACTTCTATCGCGCAACCCACTATTGGAAATCATCCCCAACATATTCCACGTCAGTCTTCTCCACTTGAGAAAAACTCGATCTCGAGTTAACAGCATCATCAGGATATAACGACTCATCGGATGAGTAGTACTTGTAGATGTCCGCCACATTAAATGTTTAGGAGATTCCCATACTATCAGGAAGTCCCACCACATAAGCATTGTCATTGATTTTCTTCAGAATCTGGTACGGACCATACTTCTTCGGTTGCAGCTTGCTATAAATGCCCACTGGAAACCTTTCTCTCCGCAAAAGTACCATGACTTCATCGTTGACAGCAGAAACCTGCTTCCTGTTATGCTAATCAGCTGCCTTCTTGTACTTTGCATTAGACTCCTCCAACTTCTACTTAACCTCAACATGAATAGCCTGCCAATCATTCGCCATCTTCTCTACAATGGCACTCTTAACAGTAACATTAGGTAGATCATTTTGATCAATAGCATGCCTAGGAATCTTAGTATAAATGATAGAAAAAGGGGATCTCCCTGTTGAACTATGAACTACATTGTTATATGCAAACTCTGCCTGAGCTAATGCAAAATCCCACTACTTTGGTCTATCACCACAAATGCTCCTGATCAAATTACCCAGAGTCCTGTACACCACTTCTGTTTGACCATCTGTTTGTGGATGAGCTATGCTACTAAAATTTAATGTCGAATCAAACAACTTCCATAAAATCCTCCAAAAGTGCCTAAGGAACTTACTGTCTCGGTCCGAAGTGATGGTTTTAGGAGCCCCATGTAAACGCACCACCTCCCGAAAGAACAATCGGGCAATATTTGAAGCATCTGAAGTCTTCATGCTGGGAATAAAATGTGTCATCTTTGAGAACCTGTCCACAACTACAAACACAGAATCCCAACCTTTTGCCATCTTTGAGAACCTGTCCACAACTACAAACATAGAATCCCAACCTCTTTGTGTACGAGGAATGCCTAACACGAAATCCATTGACAAATTCTCCCAAATACTATCAGGAACAGGTAAGGGCATGTACAAACCTGTATTCTGCGACTATCCTTTTGAAATCTAACACATATTATAGCGCTTTACCATACTGTAACCATCC
>JANVCL010000009.1:1274813-1298154 GCA_026546855.1 Erythroxylum incrassatum
AGGTATAGATATACATGAGGTATTAACTTTACAAGTGGCTATAACAAACTCGCAACAAACTAATACTAACTTTACATATGGCTATAACAAACTCGTAACAAACTAATACTAACTTTACATGTGGCTATAACAAACTCGTAACAAACTGATTATGGGGGAAAATATGTACTATTTTTGCAGGAATGTCGAGTAAGAAAAGAATGAATGAAGATTTTGGAATATGCTACTGTTGCTCTTTGTTTTCGTGGGCCCTGACGTTGCTTTAGTTCTCGTTGTGGGCTTTGATGGGCCTGATTCTGTACCAGCAGCCCCCCTCAAATTAGAGCCGAAAGAATGAGACCTAACTTGGAAATAGCATCAAGAAATTTTGTGGCAGACAGGGCCTTAATAAAGCAATACACCAATTGAAGTGCAAAAGGTACATATGGTGTAGATATGAAACCTTCAGAAACAGCATTGCGAACCAAGTGACAGTTAATCTCAAGATGCTTTGTTTGTTCATGGAAAATGGGATTCGCTAAAATGTGAATGGCTTCCAAATTGTCACAGTGTAAATGGATTAGCAGATGTAGAGGAATCTGAAGATTAATAAGAATATAAGATAACCATCGTAATTCACAAAGCGCAGATGCCATGCTCCGATATTGCACCTCCGCGGAAGAGTGACTAACTATCTTCTTCTTTCTTGTTTTCCATGACACTATGGTAGATCCCAAAGTGATACAATATCCCGTAATAGATTTAGATGATGAGATGCGCTCAGCCCAGTCAGAATCCGAATATGCTTTCAGAGTTAGAGAAGATTGTTCAAGGTCAAACAATTTCATATCAACAATGGAATGTAAATACCTTAACATGAGTTAAGGCAACCCAATGTTATGTGCTAGGAGCACTGGTGAATTGGTAGAGAAGTTATTCGACCAGATGATGATATTTTGCGAGATTGTCAAAGAGTGAACCCGAATCTGAGGAGAGTTTAGTGCCTGGAGGAATGGGCACCTTTACTGGTTTAAGATGTGATAAATTGGTTCATGAATAATATCATGGATGTATTTCTGTTGGGATAGGATCATACCGGATAGAGAACCAGAAATTTCCACGCCAATAAAATAATTGATGTAACTAAGATCCTTGATTGTGAATTGTTGATTAAGAGAACCTTTAACATCTAGGAGGAGGTGTTTAGATGGTCCCATTAATAGAACTTCATCAACGTAAATGAGAAGTGCAGTAAAATTTTGACTAGTACCCATCGTGAACAAACAAGAATCATAAGCAAATTGAGAAAAACCAAATTCCATATGTTTAGCGATGATTTGTTTGTTCCACTATTGAATTGATTGCTTTAGGCCTTATAATGATTTTTTCAACTTACAAACCTACTCGAGAGGCACTCGTGAGTAACCAGTAGGTCGAGAAATATAAATGTCTTCATCGATACAACAATGAAGATAAGCATTGTTAATATCATAGTGGTAGACAGGCCATGTGTTTGCCGCAACGGTGGCTAAGAGGATGCAAACAGTGGTTAATTTGGCCATTGATGAGAAGATGTTCGAATAGTCTGTACCAGCTCGTTGGCTAAATCCTTTAACCACCAAACAGGCCTTACATCGCTCAATGGAACCATTTGGTTGGTGTTTAATTATGAAAATCAATTTCATTTGGAGAGCTCGCTTACCCTTTGGTAAGTCGACAAATGACTACGTATAATTATGTTCCAGAGTAGTGCACTCCTCATTCATAGCTGCGACCCACAACGGATTAACCTTAGCGGCAAAATATGACAACAGTTTGTGTTCTATATACACATTTGCCATGAAAGCTAAATAACTTGGGCTCAATATATTATTAGAAGAAGATAGAAAAGTTAAGGGTGGAGAGGTGACCTAAGATGAGGATGTTGTAGCGGAATGAGCGGTGTTGACCGTGGTATCATAATTGTCTAGACACTCAAATAAATTGATTCTTAAACCATTGGACTCGTAAGACATTGTTTTACATCTCCACCAAATATCATAGCCATCTGAAATGAAGTGAGAAAGATTGAGTGAAAAACGTGGGACGGGTACAGTGTGTGTGCTCTTACATAATAAGAATTGGTGTTATTCTATTGAACATACCTTAGTATTTTGATGATTTCTAGATCGGTAGAGCTCCAAATGAGATGATTTCTGATTTTTGGTAAACTAGAGACATGGAGCTACAAATGGTATGAAGAAATTGGAATCTAGTTCAGTTTCTATGATGTTTAAATTCTAGATAGAATTTGTGCCTAGTATACTAATTTGGCAAGAGCATTCCAAAATGTTTGAAGTGTATCTTTTGAATCACTGAACCAAATTGAATGATTTTGGTTTCATTCGAAATTTGAGACAATGGGGGACATTTTTCTGGAAGAAAGTGTTATGTTAGAATGTTTAAGTGTACTATTTGCAAGACACTTAATTATAAAAGACATAAGGAATAAATGGAAGGGAAAATGGGACAATTCTCAACCATTAAAGGGATAATTGGAAGAAGAAGAATTGTCTTGCTTATAAATGAAGAAGAAAAACGTGAATGGAAGGATAAGTATAAGAGAATAATGAAAATGAGTAAGAAAGAGAAAGAGAGTTTGGTGGTTTGGGAGAAAAGAAGAGAGTTGAGCTAGGGTTTAATTCTTCTTGGTCTTCAAGAAAGATTTTGAAGTTGTTCAAGAGGAGAAAAAGGAAGTGGAAGAAAAGAGCTTCCATTTAAGCTAAAGATCTCTTCATTTGGTGAAGAATCAAGTTAAGATCAATTTGAATCTTTTGGACTTTTGGAAGGAATCTAGTTTATAAAGTTTATAAAATGCTTGGGTTCAAGTATTCTAGAATCAATTTTTGTGATTTTGTATTGTGGGTGTAATATCCCAAATCACTCGCTTACAGATATTGTCCGCTTTGGGCCTTGGCCCAGCCAAGCCCTCACAGTTTTGCTTTTCCTAAGGCCTTCCCAGGAGGTCACCTATCTCAGAACTACTTTCACTTGAGCATGTTTAACCTCAGAGTTCTGATGGGATTTGGTCTACTAGGCCATGAAAAATGCGTCTATAAGGGAGAGGTATCCGTACCCTTGTAAGGCGTACTTCATTCCCCTCTCCAACCAATGTAGGATCTCACAATGGGATTTTCAATTAGATTCCTATTGGATGAGAATTTGGATATTATGAGATCATATGAAGTTAGAAAAGATATGACGAGAAATTGAGCTATGATATAAAGTAACCAAGTGTTTTTTAAGGTGTAAGATTATGAATAAGATAGACACATGCAAAGGGTAAAGATTGAAAGGAGAATTTAGAAAGATCATGTTCAAATGAAGTGTAAATCTAAGTTCAATTAGACATATATGAATTATGAAATGGGAATGCGCATAATATGTGTTCTAGAAAATCTACCCGAGATTGTCATTGAGCATGCATTGTATATAGTCCATTTATACAATTGTTCATAATAAATTCTTGTACGTGAGCAATTATTGATGAGTGTGCAATGTATGTCTTACACAACTGGGTTGTCCAAGTCAAGTGTCCGCTTTCAGGAGTTCTCAAATTTTGGAAGCAAATGCTAATCTAGAGCATACTGTAAGTAGACCGAGATGGTCTCACTTCATTGTTTGTTATTTGAATTTTTGTATTAATTGACTACTAAATGATTATGTAAATGTGATTGATTATGTTGGTTTCCAAACAAGAGGTCTGATGATTGTGATGTTTGATTTGAATATTGAAGTGCTATTTGAATGTGAATTGGATGAACTATATGTACTTAAGGTGATTGTTAAATGTGTTCTAATGTGCATTTGCATATGAATGAAAGTGTGAATTCTCAACTAAATGTTGAATGCCAAACTACAATTCGATGATATGTGAATGTGATTGAATGGGATCATGCAAATGCAATTGATGCATTTCATTTCATGAATGCATGAAACATAATGGAGTTGTGACCAGAGTAGCCATCGATCAGAGCTTAAAGCTTAATGAGTGAAAATGAGCTTCGGGCTCAAAAGTAAATCAGAGCCTCAAGCTCAATATTTAATGAGCTCTGTATCCCCTAAGCGGATAAGTGACAGTTATCAATGAGTCCTATATGGGACGGTTTAGGCACTAGGTCACAACAAAGTAATAAAGGAAAAGTGAGTCTTATGCACATTGTATATGTATAATATGAACAATTAAATAGTAATGAGTGCAAAAATGTGAAATGTTGTGAATGTGATTGTGTGTTATGTGACTGGGTGAGCTATCGATGATGGTCACTCATTGAGTTCGCAAAAACTCACCCAAAATTTGCAATTATTTTTCAGGGTTAGAAGAATACTCGTTAGGCCAACAGGAGTATACCTACAACATAAAAGTGAAGGATAGAGGTCAGGATCAGTTCGCGTCTGCATTTGTATTTTTCCTATTTTGTATAAAATTGTATATTCTAAAACTATTGTACAAATGATTTATGTTGTAATGTAATGGGATAATGACTCAAGTATTTTGTATTTGTGAAAGGGCCCAAATGGCTATTGAAAATTTTGTTGATGGTTTTGCGTTAATTGAAAATGTTTACGAATGAATGTGGGCTCAATTTGAGTATCGATTTCTGCATATTATGTTTATGGTTTTAAAAAAAATTATACTGATTTCTGAATGATTGAGTGCTCTAGCACTCCACCCTCGCAGGGCGCAGATTCAAATATTACCTATGATGTCGAGTTTGAGTCTTGCGAGAGTGGGGTGTTATACTGGGTCGGTTTGCTGGTTATGGGGGTTAATGGGTAATCGAGTTGTAAAAAGATTGGGTGAGTGACTGGGCTCGGGTTGGGTTCAAGTTCAGGTGGTGGTCTGGGCTCAGTTGTTATGGTAAGAACATTTGGTTGACTAGGCCTAGTTGATGAAAATTTTTGGTGAATTAATAAAGGCCCAAATTTAGGTGTATATGGTGGAAATGTAATAGGGTCAGTTATGGTTTGTTGTGGAGTGCTGGGTTTTGGAATAGATTGTTCATGAAAAACAACATCGCGGGAAATGTGTATTTCATTTGTAGATAGGTCTATAACTTTAAAGCCTTTGCATCTGGACACATATCCTAGGATCAAACATCAGGTGGCATAAGGTTCGAGTTTTTCCTTGTATGGTTTAGTGTTTGCTGAAAAAATAGGTAACCAAATGTTCGAAGATTGTTGTATGTGGGAAGTTCATTGTATAACTTTTCATACGGAGTTTTCCATAAAATAAGTTTGGATGGTAATTAGTTGATGATGTATGTGGATGTAAGTAAAGCTTCGCCCCAAAAGTCTTTTGGTAAATAGGTTTGAAAAATTAGAGCACGAGTAATTTGGAGAAGGTGTTTATGTTTTCTTTTGACAACTCCATTTTGTTGCGGGGTGTATGGGCAAGTTTGGTGGTGTATGACTCCTTTTAAGAAGAATAGGTTTTGATATGATTTGTTCGTAAATTCGGTGCCATTTTCGGTTTTAACACTTAGTATGGGTAAACGGAATTGGATTTGGATAAGGTCAAAAAAAATTGGAGGGTTAGGTGGACTTGATCTTTACTGCTTAAAAGATAAGTCCAAGTGGCCCAGGAAAATTCGTCAACGATGGTTAAGAAATAGGATGATCCATCAATGTTTGGAGTCCTGTATGGGATCTAAAGATTGACGTGCAATAATTCGAACGGGGTGTTAGCAACAATTTTGTGGTAAAGTAAGGGTTTTCTATCTTGTTTGGCTAATGGGTATAATTCACACATATAATTGCTAGGTATTTTAACAAACCTATTTGGTAATCAAGATCATTTGTTTGTATAAACATGTCTGAAGCGATTGTGCAATAATGTGAAGTTATATAATACATGATTATTAACAAAATTATTCATGTAAAATTGTAAAGATGGACCTTTTCGGCTTTTTGGAGGAAGTAAATGCTCGTTGGATAGTTTGTAAACACCGCTCGTTGCTTCACACTTTGTTACAACTTAATCATCACGCAGGTCCTGCAAAAACACATGATTATCAATGAATATCGTGGTAATTTTATTTTGTGAGGCAATTTTATTTACCGAAAGCAAATTATGGAAAAATGAGGGAATATGTAGCACATCATCAAGTGCCAAGGTTAGAGTGAGAGCTACTTTTCCAAGTGTTCCGTCTTGTTTACGAAGCCATCTGGTAAAGTCACTGGGTTTGGTATGCTTAGTTTGACATAGTCTATAAACATAGACAAATTTGGGCTCATATGCACCGAGGCGCTTGAGTCTATAATCCATGAATCGTCATCATATTTATGCTCACTAAAGGTAATGTGTTTAGGGTATTTACCGAAAAAAGCATTGAAGGCCATATGATTCACTGTTGCACCTTGTTTACCCTTAACCATCAACGTTAATTCCTTAACTTGTTTGGTCAAGTTGATCATGTCTACTTTTAGGCTCTTCTGTTTCACATCACCTTGTATGTTGTCCCTTGCTTCATCAATTGGACTGTCCATAGCATTCCCTACATAATTTCCTTTACCCTTTTTCCTTTGTAATTCTTTGTACTAATCTAGCACTCCGTGTAGGAGGAAACACATATCCTTCATATGCCCGCATTTATGACAGTGATCACAAAGCTTATTTTCTTTCTGCAGACTTGACTTCTTATTGTTTCCTTGCCTCCCTACTGGTTTCTTACTATTGGCAGGATTAGTAATCAACACTACGGACATTTGGTTCATACTATTTTGATCTATATTAACCGTTTTCTATTTTTCAACCGTCAAAAACATTGAATATGCTTTGTTCACTTAAGGCAGGTGATCTAACAACACTATCTGGCTAACTACATTTGCATATCTTCCCTTAATCCAAGCAAAAATTGCATCAACCTATTACTATTCACAACACACAGATTGTATTCTGTAGCTTCACAAGAACATATTTTGTATGGCATTAAGCAATCAATGTCATTCCACAGACTTTTTAATTCTGTAAAATACGTAATGATGGGGTTGTTACCTTAACGTAAATTGCTGATTTCCTGTGCAATGTAGTATAAGTGAGGACCACTGCTTTCTCAATATTTTTAACTCCTCTTAAATATCCTGCACTGTCATGACTATTGGTGAAGAAGATTGTAATTTCCTTGTTTAGCAAATTCAGCAACCATACTATCACCAGGTTATTTAATGTCACCCATCATTTGGATTAAGCAGTGTCGTCCTCGGGCTTCTTGATTTCTCCATTAACAAACCCTAATTTGTTCTTAGATTTTAGGGTTATGATTATAGATCTACTCTACACTGGAGAGTTGTTTTCATTGAGTGGTGTGGTGACCATAATACATCTTGGAGTGTCAGCGACAGTGGTTAAGTATGCTTCTGCTTCGATTTCCTTTTCAGATCTAAAGCTGGAATATTGTTTTGGATCGAATCTACTGAGTTTTGTATCATTTTTGTGGATTTGGTTTGATTTTGGATATTAGGGTTTGTGTGGGATCAGATTTGGTTTGATACCATGTAACATTTGAAGTAATGGGACAGATGATGAAGAAATAATGAATTTCTTATATTTCCATTTTCATTGTCTGTGAGGTATAGATATACATGAGGTATTAACTTTACAAGTGGCTATAACAAACTCGCAACAAACTAATACTAACTTTACATGTGGATATAACAAACTCGTAACAAACTAATACTAACTTTACATGTGGCTATAACAAACTAGTAACAAACTAATTATGGGGAAAAAATATGTACTATTTTTGCAGTAATGTCGATTAAGAAAAGAATGAACGAAGGTTGTGGAGTACGTTACTGTTGCTCTTTGTTGTCATGGGCCCTGACTTTGCTTTAGTTCTCACTGTGGGCTTTGATGAGCTTGAGTTTGTACTAGCAAGTTCTGGCCTTGATCTTACTATGAGCTTTGACAATGTTATCGTAATTCAGGGTGCATGATGATGATTTGTTGCAGATGTATTGTGAAGGTGGAAGCTCCAATAATTGATACAGGGTAGATGAGGCTTTTATAAATTATGATTATATTTTGTGATCCTGATAATCAGTAAGTATACTAATTGCAATTATAAAAAACTTGCAACTTCTAAAAAGTTTGAATTATAAAAAACTTGCAAGTTTTAATCTATAGAAAATTCATTCTTGTACAATGTCATGCATTAGCTAAAGATACATTTTTTTTGAAACAGAGGAACCCGCAGCTGCTACCTTTTTGGATGCACACTCGGTCAACCTCTGGATTGATATAATAGCCTGCAAATTACGCCAATCAGGCACTTCGCACTAGGCAAACCCTATACGATACGTTCAATCGAAAGAGCGTAAATAAGGAGAATCGAGCACATGAACTTTTGATCCCATGCTCCCTCACTCCATCAACTTGCCCACTCCCTAAGGGGGAGCTAAAGATACATCTACTTTAGATGGACGTATGTTCAAATATTAGTGTAGTTTTTTATTATTCATAATCAAAATAAAAATTTTAAAATAAAAATTTTATAAAAAATTATATTAACATCTTTTCATTATTTAAGTATATGTCCAATAATTCTACCTAATTTAGAACAATGTCAAAACTTATTTAATGTTGGGTAATTGAAAATCAGATCCATTAAAAATATATATAAATCTTTTAAATGTTTATTTTTCTATTTATTATAATGATTAGTTCTGCATTTATCGATGAATTATTTTGTTTTCAATGACTACAAAAAGTAAAAGCCTTATTCTTCACCCTTTAAAAACCGGTTATAATAAATTCTAATATTAAGTAGAGTTTGAAGAATGGACCTATGTTATTAAAAAAAACAATTATTATTATAAATATCAAATATCATTTCTATCTTTCTTTTAATTATTTTTATTGATTATGTATTGTTAGTTAAATGTGTCTTATTGTGTATTTTTTATTATATATATAAATAATAATTATTATTGAAAATTAATTATGAAATTTAATATAAGCTTCAATTATGAAAATTAAAATCATAATATAAATTTAACAGATAGGAATACATTCTTATAAGCTAAAAAATAATGGCACTTATAGCTAATTAATGTAATTTTTGATAACCGTACCAAACCAACAGCTTGAAAGAAATGAAAAAATATTATGTAATGTTATTTTTATACTATAAAATAATAAATAAGCAACAAAATTGTTTTGTGGACAGTACAAGCTACTTCTAAGATGTTAGTCATCAAAATTTAATCTTAAAATTTATCACATTTGCTTAAATTGCTACTATTTTCTTATTTTTAAATTCTATTTTCTAAATTTTAATTGAATTTCGAACATCTCCAGCTTAAAAGAAATACAATTCACAAACCTTAAATGTTATGCATCAAAAAATAAATACATCATGATCTCACAAATCTACAAATATATAAAATCAAATGTAATAGCTTGAAATATTCCAAGTTATTGTTCCCTTAAATTAACATTAATTCAACAAACATGTTTCTTAATAATAGTAAATTAATGAAATTAAATTAAACCAAATTTTATGAGAAAGTAACTAAATTACTAAATTAACCAAAGCAAGGTGATTAACTATCAAAATGAATCAGCATAAATAAAATGTTAGTGCTTTGGGGTTCATTTGTAAGGAATTCAGGTATTAAGTAGGATTAATTATTAAGGTTGAAATAATGATTAATTACCACTTATAAATTTACAATTAAACTAATTAAATTCATTAATAATAATTAAGTTATTACTATCACAATAATTTAGGATATCCTTATCACTAAATCTAGAGTGTTTATTCTCCTGATGTACTAATTATACTTCTATTTTTGGTACTTCTTACAATCCCTAAAATCAAATATATGATGGCTAAGTATTAATTCATGAATCAAACTTAAAGAGAATACATTTAACTCAAGTAATAATTAATCACATATCCATAATTAAAAATATAACAAAAATAAGGGTTTTGTTTTTTTAATTGAAATATGGATCAAAAATTTTATTAACAATAGCACAAGCTATTACAACATTACAATGAGCTTCAACTTATAGATTGCTCATAGTTAATACAAACAATTTAGAATATACAAGTAATTAAGTACTTAGAGATTCCATCTAAGCTTTATATTAGGAGTGAGTTTGTTTTGTACATTCTTTTCCATTATGATCTCTCTAATCCAATGTAGACTATTATTAGCTAGTTGATGCTTTCTAATGGCTGCACTTTTATACAATTTGTTGTTTCTTTCTCTCCAAATTAAGTAGATAGTTATGGTGAAAGCAGTTTTAGAGATCTACACTTTGCTTAAGTTCTTTAGCTTTCATGATAACCCAGAACAAAATTCCATTCCATTAATAGGTTTGGCAATGGTCCAGTAGCATCTGTGGCACCCTACTCCAAATAGCTTTGGAATACTTGCATAAAAAAAGAGGTGTTTCCTATCTTCCTTTGCTTCTTTACTTAATATACAAATGGGATCATATATACCAAACCATCTGTATTTGGTTTTGATTTTGCTCTTTATAACAAGACAAATACAAAAGAAAAAGATAGAAGAAATTTCCATAAATTACTTCTAATTTGAGATGAATTTTTTACTCTCTTGATGCTTAAAAAGTCAAAAGAAAATAACTTAATCCAAGAGTCCTTTGCCTAGATGTATTCCAACTTTTTTCATACTAAATTAACAAAAATCCAACAATAACCAAGAAAGAAAACAAGATAAAAGAAATTATTGTCATGGATTTTTGAAATCTTGTTCATCTTTATTAAATTTTGATGGAATCTACTACTTTATCTTGCTGTAGTTTGACTCCTATTGACTCCTCCACATCTCTTGTGCCTCTTTGTCCTTTTTATAACCAAAAAAATCTAAAATTTCTAAACATTATGACCAAATGGTCCTATGTTGCTTAACAACTCCTTCTAGCCAAAAACTAGATTTTTTTTGCAACAAATATTTGTCAACATAGTTATAGAAGAAAAGTTCATGTTTCTCTCATGTTAACTCAGTGACTTGATAACTTGTGCATCCAAGGATTAATTTTAAGAATATGGGTTTTGAAGACATGAATGCGAGTCTATATTTAGGTCACATTGGAGAATAAATGTCCCTATTGATGTTAGTTTTTTAGTCTTTAGCCTAAGTTTGTTATAATATTGCTCTAGCTTGACTCGGATCTTATTAAATTCATTCATTCTTTATTAAGGGATTAAAAAAAGGTTTAAAATAAAATATAAGCCAAAGTGAATCACAATTCCTATAAAATACTAGCAAGATATAACAAAATAGTCTCAAAATCATACTAAAAACATATTTTAGTTGGCATTTATCACCTCAATCATATATGAAGCATATATATTTATTTTTAGTTGATTATGAAAACATTAATTTATGCTTTTTATCGTAATAAGTGTTTATGTAATCACATATTCTCGTTTTTTTACAAATCTACAATGCATACAATAAATATCTATTCTTGTTTTCCTCCAATAGCATTTTGGTTATGGTTTGGCTATTCTTTTACTACTAGTAACCAGTACCTCATCTCTAACCAATCCATTGTTCATATCTACGCTAAGAATGGGGATTACTTTAAGAAGGTGTTTATTTGCTTCCACTAACACACATATTCTGGCATAGTTAACTCTTCTCATTCTTATTGTTTCCTCATTTAGGCAAAGGGGTTTACCAATATAGCTTACTAAGTAGCCGAGGCCCTTTATGGTCTAGTATTCTAATGGTATGTGATGAATGTTAAGCTAAATGGGAATACTTTTTTCTTAGGGTTAAAGAGTCTAGAACCAAGTTTCCAGGAATGAAGGAAAAAGGTTTATAGTTTTGGTGTCAGAGTCCTAATTCAAGGTTTTTTATTTTGATAATAAGCTAAGGAAGAAGTTTTGGAAAAAAGAATAAATCTTCTTCATTGTAGAGAACTTTTGATAGCACCATAGTGTTCCAATTGTGTTACGCTCGTTTATTGATAGATTGATAGGGTAGTCTTTTAAAGTATCCCATTAGTGTATCCTCCCACTTACCAGCTCCTTCTAAAGGATTTCCAAGTTTGGAGCAACATGGGGGTTCCTTCATTTTCAATTGGAGGCCAGAAGGAATGTTTTAAGAAAAGAGAGGGATCTTACAACAATTGATGCATATGTTTTCTTTAGTTATTATGGGATGGGGGGAAGAAGGAAGTTCAAGGGTTGAGGTTGAACCATCAGTTAAAGTTCCTTGGTTTGCAAGTTTTCCAAAGGATCACAATAAGGGTTGGTTGCAGGTAGAGTGGGAAAGTTTTCAAGTGTCAAGTGATTTATCCTTTCGTTGTTAAAAATAGTAAAAAAAAAGATGGTATGGTCTCCCTGAGGTAAGAAAATGTAGAAACCAAAACAATAAGGGATAGATCTAAACAAGAGATACTTGACAGAAAACACAAGTAGGAGAGGAAGGAAAAAAAAGAAAATAGAATAAAGATGAAATAAAATAAAGTAGGGGAAGAGAGAAGTAGATACCTATTCAAAAGATTAAAATAGGTAAGGTAAAGAACTATGCAAGCCATGCAATAGGGAATATAACGATATGTAGAAACTTCTCTCACTAAAGCCAAAGAGATCAAAATCCAACTATTGTTACTATTTTTGTAACTACTTTAGTTTAATGTTTTTTAAATGATATATATTTTGATATTCAATTTTTAATATTTATGCATTTAAACTAAAATTGTCTAACTTAAGTTTGGAGAAATTATTCAGAGAAAATATATAAAAATATATGCCTTCAATCTTTATATTTTCTTGAGTGAGTTAAATTAAATGAGCTTTCTTAATTCAGAACAACTCATTAAAAAATTTAGATTCATTTATAACTCATCGACTTATGGTTACTATTCCAATCAAAAGTCTTATTATAAAATTTGAATGAAAGAGGTCTAATTAAAGATAATATGATCTTGTCCTCAATTCTTTTAAAAGGTTTTAATTGATGGAAGTATTTCCAAAGGAAAAAAATATGTACTACTTTGGGGAATTGAGAGATTTTGCAACTCTATCACATTGACTAATAATTGATCATGATAGAAAATTGTTTCCCTCCATGTTTTTTTTATCCATCACGCTAAATGTATGTTTAACAATATAACCAAAATTGTTTTGGCATGGTTAGTGTAGATCATATGTACTCCCACATGATCCTTTATAACCCAAAAAATTAAAGTAATCGAAGAATTGTATTTTTCTAATTTTGATGTATGAAAATAACTTTTATACTTGTTAAGTTCTTATCTATGGCATGTTAACCAAAATCAGTTGGCATATGAAAACATTAAAACTAATCTATATGGCCTATTTTTGTGGTTCAATAACAAAATATTGTGCTATCAGTACTGAAAAATTGAATGGGGTTAATTTGTTTCGCAAACTTTCCGCAAATTTCTTTGGTACCAATAAAATATAAAAACAAACAAAACCGAAATAATAAAAACACCAAAAATTTGGTAACGTAGTTCAACACACCTTGCCTACGTCTACGGGGCCCTTACCCAGCTTAATCACTTTCATGAAAATATAATAGATTTACTCAATGCTTTACTGAGCTGACACCACTCAACCCTTAGCAATATCTCTCAACCTCACATCCTGTGAAAGAATTCACACCCAATAGTACGACCGCCTCGTACTAACCTCAACATAGGATTTTTCTCAACACTCTTTTGAAACAAGAACAATAACTAAATCACTCAAGAAAATAATAAACAAGAATAGCTCAATTATTTGATCAACTGAAAATTAAATAACAAAAATACTTGAGACAAACGAAGACTTCTCTATAAATTTATCTTCTCAAAATAATCCAACCAAACACTTTTCGCCATAGCTATGAGTTTGGTCAGCTTTCGTTACTTATGGGGCATTAAGTCAATAATCAAACCTTTTGGGATACAAGAAGAAGGCTGCCATATGTGTTTCACGCATAACCCAAGAAAGACAAGTAAACAAATGAAGGCTGAACAAAGCTGGTGTTGTAGGGACGTATATTTGAACAAAGTGTGGAGCACATCAAACCCAATTCAATAAGCTATATTTTTCCATAATTCAATTAACAACCAATCACCGTTGATGCACAACCTGCAGATTCAATTCAGCCCAGCATCAAGACATACACGATACGCACACATACTCTCCCATAATCCAATTATCCACTCATGCGTCAAATCCAAAAGGAACTTATTGCAGATTTGTTTTTCAACATCCGTGCACAGCTAGACTCTTTTCATAATTAGGAGATACACACTTATATTAGAAGATTTCAAAGAATCCACTAAATATAGGAGGTATATTCACTATCCATAATCAAGGTGCCACATCATCACAGAATAACCAAAGAGCTGCAATGGAATTTTATAGGATTTCATCCTTATCACGTGTATCTCATAGATTCCTTTTTAAAATCAAATAAGGAGGTAATAACTATATGGACTTCTAATAAAATACAAACTCTATCTTTTATATGTCCAATTTAAAAATGTCAAAACCAAATAAAGAATATATAAAATATATTCTAACAAGTACTTTAAATTTTTGTTTTATTAAACATTTTATATAATCTGTTCTTCATTAATTAATTAATACATGAAAGCATTTTGTTTAAATTTAGTAATACGTGAAGAAAAACAATATATATATATAAGTACTTACGTATGTATGAATCTGGCCACAATTCGTTTGTCGTAATCCAAACTAAGCTTTAAGAAGCTATTCGATGCACCAGTCTCTTAACCATTAATGTGATTGCATCAGACGATTCTCATATTTTTCAAGCTTAACAAAATATATTGCAGATTAAATATATTTCCATTGATGGATGAAGAAACTACATCTGTTGTTTGTTATCCAGAAAAAGAAAGAATATGTTTACGATTCAGTACAAGAAAGAGAACAAAATCATTTAAACAATACACTTATTGAATAATTGCCTCAAACGTCAAAACAAAATAAGGAACTTAATTATCTTCTTCTTAATAATTCTTCTTAAATGGGGTAATAGGTAGGCCTGAAGGTCTCCCAACAAATGCTGATTTAAATCATAAAATTCTACTATAACACCTACAATTTGAGTTGAGAAAAACAGGTAGAGTGAGCTGTCTGAGAAATAAGGAACAAATCAATCTTACAGTTGTTGTAAATCACAGCATGCATATTCAAGAAATTAAACATATGCACTTTCCCCGGGATCTTTGCTGTGGACGTCAAGGTCAAGTTCCCACCGGAAATATCTTGTGAAAAATAAGGACTGTTGACGACAGCACTGGTCATCAGATTGGCAGAAGTTGTGATGTTTATCTTACTTCGTGCAGGAACAAATTCATGTGGAATTGCTACTTCCCCGACTGAGAGTCCATGGTATTGAATAGTTGCAGAAGTGTTCTTGTACTGAAAGCTACCATAATTGCGATTACCAATGGTGATAACCATGCCTATTGTCACATTCGACGTAAAACCCCACTGAACCTTGTCAAGGCCAACTGGGTAGGCTTGGATATCAGGGTTCTTTGGCTTGAAGACGGTCAAGGCCAAAGTTGTGAAGATTATGGCAATAACAATGATGAAGATTGCGGTCACTGCACAACATACCTTGAAAGCTTTCTGAATGGCCATGTTCTCTAGAAATCAAAGTTTTGGGAAAAAGCTCAAGGTTTTGGGGTTGAGTTAATCGACGATGAAGAGGGTTGGAGTTGCCGTAGGGCTGCGATGGCTTAAATAATGATCCTGTCGTTTCTCTGGGAGTAATACTATTTTATCTTTAGTAACTACGTGGATTGACCAAGATTCCTGTTTTGGACAGTTTAACGCAAATCATTGATTGGATTTAGCTGTATCCTGAGTTAATGGAAACTATGCTGTATTTTCCGATCTTTTAACTTATGCTATTAGACTATTAGCTTATCGATTCATTAGAGTTGCAGTTTTCAATATTTATTACACTTGTCATTTATGTTTTTTAAAAATTGAGATATATTATGAAAGACAAATGAGAAAATTTTATCTATTAAAAATAAGTAATATCACAATATTGTTCGCTAAAAAAGGGATCAGATTTTTTGTTCCAGTTATGGTATTCCTATCATGTTCCATTAAATCTCATTCACATATACTCCAAATAAATATATGGATAAAATTTAATAGAATAGGATTGTAACAGAGTAACTGGAACAAATAATTTGATGTAGTTAAAAAACTTCTTTTTTCCTTCCTACTCATTTTCTTCTTTCACTATCACGTAAACATAATCTAAAAATAGAAAAGATAATTACTTAGTCATTCTTACTCAATACATCTTAAATATTTAGACATGTTAAAAGTGAATTAATGACAAATAAGAAACTAAAAGGAGCTTCTCATTAAAACTTTTAACTTAAAATGTGTGCCTTTCAAGTATACAAGCATCATCACTAATATATCAATTTTTGGTATACACATAGTTTTTAAGAACTAGAAATACTAAAAAAAAAACATGCTTTGTAGTATGTCTTAATTATGACATTAAACTAGTTTTGCACGTGGTGGTTTATTGGGCTATTATTCTCCCTCTTAAGAGGATTTCACATTTGTAGTAATGTGTGGACTTAGAGTAACTTCAATATGAGAATAAGTCAAGCATGCCTACCTCTTACAGAGCTTTGTTAGCAGTATTGACAATTTCTTTATCCAAGGAACCTCCTATCTTAATGGGTAATTCTCTTAATCTTCTTATCTTTTTTTATACTAAAATTATGATCTCTTTAATCTGATGCTGTTGTAATTTTGCATTATATCTTAGAATTTTTGGCAAACCTTTTGCTTAATGCTTTGTCAAGTTTTGATTCTTATACTTCAATTTCATTTTCTTATTTTATTTTTATTTCTAATTTTCATAATCGTTGAAAATTTTTATGGACTGACTTATTTGGAATTGACAAACTTGTGGAGGATTATGTTATTGTTTTATTTTTCTAAGTTAGCATTTAAAAGTGATCTTCAAATTTTAACATAACTCATAACTTAGTTGGGCTCTGCCTAGGCAATGTTCTTTGCATCAATTTTTGGATAATTTCTTGTTGAGTATAGGAAAGGAAGGAAAACTCAAAAGTGATTCCTTTTTTCTTTCTCTTCATCTTTCCATTTTTATTTTACATATTTGCAAATGAAATGAGATTTTGATTATGTATGGTTATATTCTCATTTTGAATAACATTGAATTGTTTTTTTTAATGTTAGTTATGCTATATAATGATACATTTATTAAATTATTTTGTTTTTATTGTTATTTGTTTAGATTTCCTTTTTATGTGGATTGGTAATCTTCAACACCCTTGTAATTTACCTCAGTCTTAGCTCCTTATATATTTTTTACTTATCATACTTCACTATGGATAAGACTATTTAATTTTGATTTCTAGAAAAATTGTTTTCATTAATTATATTATTTCATTTTTTATCTCTTGCTTTTGTTACTATATCTTACAAAAGGTGAAACTAGGATCTTCTCCTAGAGAATTTACTTGCATATTCAACTGGCTGTGGAGTAAACCATATCTCTCACCTTACTTGACCTTAAATCCAAAATAGATTTTTTTCCAAATTGAAAATTGCTTTCATGCTTATTATATATTTTGCATATTCAACTCAATTACTTTAATACTACCAACTCATTAACTGCTTGGCGAGTCCCATGTTAATTAACCAATGCATCTACTCATTCTAATATGCCGATTGAAATCAAACATATTTTATACGATATGTTTGATTAATTCACTTTTGAGAGAGATATTAACTAGAAGTCCTCAGTATTTGTTTTATCTTGGTAGGTATTTCTAACTCAAAATAGAAATGAGGTGTTATGGCATAATCAAACTGGAAAAGATTATTTAGTTAAGGAGTATACAAACATTAAAAAAAGGTTTTTATAAGGCTTCAAAATGTATATTTGGTGTAAATCTTGTATAGGGTGTACATTGAGTAAAATTAGCATTGGAGTAATAGTATAGTAACATTAGATATCTCTCCTCTTCCAAAAAAAGAAGAAGAAAATAATGACCTTATTTACTAAATTTAATTACTCATAATCAAACATATTGATGATAACTATACTCATGTACTATAATTGTTTTATATAGCAAGCATTTACTTAAAGAAATTAGAATTAAAAGTAAATTATGGAATAATAGATAGATAAATCTTATTTAAGTACTTTTTTTTAATTTTAAATGTATTAAGCCTTTGAAGGTGAATAAAAAGTGTTACAACTTACGAAGCAATGCGTCAACTCAACTTAGAAACAACTAAGAACACTCACCTGGACATCTATAAAAAAATGTATAACTTAAACCTTAAATTCCAGTTGCTCGCAAAACACAGCTTCACTTTGAAACATACTTGTCAATGGTTATTATCGTCCCACTTGCATGTTGTTAGCATCCTACCTCATATGCCGATGTGATTCTCAACATGCATGTTGTTAATGTCCACCTTGTATGCCAACATAAGTTGGCTATCAACGTCTTACCATATGAAGCACAATAGTCATCTCGGGTCCCAAATAAGATCTTTACTTACTTTGTCATTAAACTTCTCCACCATAGGTAGAGCAATCTACAAATTCCCATGTATAAATACGTATTGTAGGTGTTGAAAAATCTATTTTTGTAAGCTAATTTGGTGCCTAATCTATTTTATCAATTTTTTATAAAACTGCCCCTAAGATGTGCGTTTCTCTTGGAAAGTTATGAAGTTTCTATCATCCCATATAGCTATGAGTGTCAAAGATAGAATATAGTTAAACTATTGGGTTCAGATGTTATCTAGATTATCAATTTCAGTAGTTAACGTGCATTTGATATATAAAGCTCTCTCCATATGTATCTAATGTAGCAACATTTGACGAATAAATGTGTGCTAGTTTCCTTCTCTTCTTTACAAAAACAACACCAATTGACGAGCTGAGTATATTTGGCAATCTTATCGACTGTTTTTAATCTGCCTTTCATCACAATCTATAGAGTAAATACTTCATGGGGTTCAAGATGACTAGACTATGTGGCTTTAATCCATAGAAGCTTGGGAAGTTATTTGAAGATTAACTTCTTGTAAGAGGAATTAAAAAATTTACCATCATACAAGTGTATCCAAATGTATTTATCTATTTTAGCGTTTGTAGTAAGTTCTGTAAATTTCATTAGCTAGAGAGTTGGGAAGTGTAGAGTTTAGAAAATTTTCCTTGCTTTGTAATGTTGTAATAACCAACATATGTAAGATTATTGAGCTCTTTAGGGATTCAACTACATTGGAGTTAATCAATTTTCCACCTGAATGCTAGTTATCATACCAAAAATTCCTATCAGCGCATTGAAGTCAGCTTTATGCTTGTCCCTCATCTTGACAATGGCTTTAAGAGTAATAGAGGGAAAATGTGAACCATTTATTACCTACTCCTATTCTTGATGAAGTAACTATGTATCCATTTGCACCATAGAGATTGTTTGTCTTACATTAGTCGCCATTGCATTTTGGTGAGAAAGATTGAGTTCATGGTTTTAATGGAATAAATTCCAAAACCATGTCGATTTTTAGGAGAGCATATTTTTTTCCATTTCACCATAGTATTGTGACTTTTCTCCTTGCTTCCTGTCTACAAGAATTTTTTGAATATACTGTTTACAACTTTAAGGATTGATATTAGGAAAGATAAGTGGGCTATCCAATAGATGTTGATGGAATTAAGAACTGAGTTAACAAGCTATATTCTCCCTGCTCACGAAAGATGTATGGAGCACTAAGTTGAGATTCTGACTAGTATTTAATCAAATAGTTCAGTGTAATCCCTTGCTTATAATCTATATGGAGAGATAGGGATGCCCAAATATTTCATTAGGAAATCTTATGACTGGAACCCAGTTAAGGTAGAGATCGATTGCTGAAGATTTGAGGAGCTTTTAGAAAGAAATATATTACTTTTACAAAAATTTACTTGAAGTCTTGAGGCTTTTTGGAATATCTTCAAAGCTTTAATCATGATGGAGATGAAATTGGCATAAGCTTTTGAAAGCAGAATCATGTCATCTGCCAAAAAAAAGATTGGTTAATTTAAATTTACCACAATTAGAGTGCTATTTGAAATCCTTCATCTATACCACAACATTCTCAATGATCTTATGTAGAGTTTGCATTAACAAGATGAAGATGTATGGAGATAAATGATCTCCTTGCCTGATCCCTTTACTACTTAAAAAAAACTGATAAATTGTCCATTTATCAAGTTGATATGAGAAGAAGTCATCAAGCATTGTTTAATCTACCGTATGAATATTCCTAGAAATCCCATAACTTGCATAATATTTGTGATGAAGCTCCAATCAACATTATCATATGCTTTCCCGAATTCATTTTTGATACAATAATTGGGTTTGCTTTTCTTCTTGGAGTAGTTGGTAATGAGCTCTTGAAGTATCAAAATGTTATCACCAATTAATCTTCCAAGTATGTAAGTACATTGAGTGTGCCAATGTGCTCATGAAGAATTCCTTTGAGCCTTTGAGCTATAAGCTTGGAAATGATTTTGTACAAGGAATTGCAACAAGCAATTGGTCTAAAATTAGCAAAGTAATTCAACTCACCATTCTCTAGTACATGGGTGATAAAAGTCTTATTGATCTCTTTAAGAAGTGTACCTTTACTAAAGAATTCCATCATAGCTTATGGAATCATGTTACTAGTGAGAGACCAAGTTTCCTTATTTAACATTGAAACCATCAGTTCTAGGGGTTTTGTGACGGTGGAGAGATGCAATTGTATCGTTAATTTCCTATAGTGAGACAGGCCTAGCTAATTGGGTTGCTTCTTTTGAAGAAACAGAGTCATTTAGAATTTATTTGAGAAATAGCTTGGAAGAGGATGTTTAGCCCCTCTCACATTCCACATAAGAATTACTGTCTCCCCCAAGGAGAGTTTTTTCTTCTTATTCCATCTATGCCTAGTAACAGTTTTAAATTCAAGCATATCTATTTGAAATGGCAGTTGTTTTTTGCCAGGAAATTCATTAAGTTTGTTCTTCATATTTCCAACGTTACACTCTATTGCATAGCTTGCATTAGATGCCATTTTTATATCAATTTTTGTGATACTTTATTATTTTTAACAATATTTACATTTAACCTGCACTGTTATGTCTTCCACTTTAATGTTATTGGCTGGTACAAAAGTAGATTATTCTTAATACATTTGATGTCTCCACCAAATGTGTATTAAGAGCAGTTGATATGCTTACTTCTGCTACTATAATTTCAGCAACTTCATTAGCTGGTACTGTTTTGCAGAAACGTTAATAAATTTGGAGTGAAAAATAAAAACAGTAATAAGAACACCAAGATTTTTATACTGGTTCAGTAATGCCTACATCTAGTTTGGAGACGACTGAGTATTTCACTATAATCAATGAGAACATACAATAGTGTTTATCACTCAATTTCCTAAAAGACCCAAATTAACCTAAGCTCACACACTCCTACTAGGAAGAGAAAACCAAAAAATACAAATGCTCCTTTTTTTCTCTCTCTCTCTCTCTCTCCCTCTTGAAATCTTTTGCTCTCTTCTCTCATTCTCTCTTCCGCTCTTGCTGCTTCTCTTTTATAGAGAAGTCAATGGGTGAAGGCCAGCTACAAAATATAGCTAGACAACTTGTTGCATAGAAAACCACCAAAAGCAAGCCACCATTTATGACTTTAAGACAATACTCAACAATCTCCACCTTCACTCAAATCCTCAAAGTGGAACCCCCAATGGTCGTCTCCCAATCCCCTACGGGGCAATCAATAAATTTTACAAATTCCAATCAAGTTTAAGCAATTCTTAAACTTGAGAAATGAAATTGGTTTTGTCAACATATTAGCATGATTGTCGGCGGTCCTAATCTTCTGAAGAAGAATATCTCCCTTATCAATAATTTCATGAACAAAATGGAACCTCGCATCAATGTGTTTTGTACGTGCATGATGAACTTGATTCTTTGCTAAATAAATAACACTCTGACTGTCACAATGAACATCCACATGGTCCTGATGGACCCCTAAGTCATCAAGCAACCCTTGAAGCCAGATGGTTTCTTTAATAGCTTTTGTTACTACCGTATATTTTGCCTCAGTAGTTGATAAAACAACTGTAGATTGCAAAGTTGATCTCCATTTCACTGGACCTCCAGTAAGAGTGAATACAAAACCTAAAGTGGACCTACGCTTGTCCAAATCACTAGCCTAATCAGAATCTACATATCCAACAACATATTAACTAGTAATTTCATCTTGTTGAAATAATAAACCAACATCCATAGTACCCAAAATATACTGTAGAATTCATTTCATAGCTTGCCAATGCCCTTTTCCTGGATTATGCATATATCTATTGATAATACTAATAGCTTGTGAAATATCAGGCCTAGTACACATCATAGCATACATCAAACTACCAATAATACTTGCATATGGAATTTGAGACATGTAATGACTCTCCTCATCTGTGTTAGGAGACATAGAAGCACTAAGTTTGAAATGAGGAGTAAGAAGTGTACTAACCGGTTTTAAATTTTCATTCATCCCGAAACGTTGTAGTACCATCTTTAAATACTACTTTTGACACATACCAACCTTGGCTTTTGCTCTATCTCTTTCAATTTCCATACCTAATATCTTCCGAACTTCTCCCAAGTCCTTCTTAAATTCATTACTCAGTTGAGTCTTCAATCATTCAATCTCCACTTTGCTTTTACATGCTATAAGCATATCATCAACATAGAAAAGCAGATAAATAAAGGTTCCATCTTATAGCTTGCGAAAGTATACATAATGATCATAATGACTTCTTATGTACTTTTACTTGATCATAAACCTATCAAATCGCTTGTACCATTGTCTTAGAGACTACTTCAAACCATACAATGATTTTTGCAATTTACAAACCCAATTTTCTTTGCCAACAACCGTAAACCCTTCTGGCTGAGACACAAAAATATCTTCCTCCAAATCACCATGTAAGAATGTTGTCTTGACATCAAGTTGAGTCAACTCAAGGTCAAACTGCACAACCAAAGCCAACTCCATGCTCTTTGAACTCCTCATCCATAGATTTCTTCCATTCCATACTCTTTGAACTCCTGATAACTTCTTTATAGGTGGATGGAATATCATCTTTAACAATGGGAAGTGCATATGCCATAATATCAGTAAACCAAGCAGGCTTTCGAATTTCCCTTTTTAATCTTCTGCTTGCAATAGAATCTTGTTGCTGTCGTAGCTCTTAGGTAGGTACCACCTTTTCATTATCCTCGTCCTCAT
>JANVCL010000009.1:1298254-1313354 GCA_026546855.1 Erythroxylum incrassatum
TCTCTTTGTTCTTCAATTTGGGGCAGTCTTTCTTCCAATGACCCTTTTGGCGACAAAAGGCACATTCATCTTTAGCAAGAAACTTCCATCGTAACTTTAAACGAGATTTTCCCCATTTCCCATGTTTTCTTTCCTCTGCTCATCCCCTTGCAATGAGTGCCTCAGTTTGTGAATTGTGACTCTTCTGTTCCTTCTTACGACACTCATGATTCGCCAATGATGCAGAAACCTCATCAAGTTTCACCTCGGATTTCCCATATAACAAAGTATTTGTCAAATGATCATAATCATCAGGCAATGATTTAACAAATATAGTGCCTTATTCTCATCAGGAATTTTCACATCAAGGTTTGCTAAATCTGCAAATATTTTATTATAATCATTTAGGTGTTCGTGCATAGCAATACTTGGACGATACTAAAATCGAAAGGGTCGCTTCTTCAAGAAGAGCTAATTTTCTACGCTCTTGGTCATATACTTTTCCTCCAATTTTGTCCATAATTCCTTAGAAAAAGTTTCCTTCATATAAGGTTATTTCAGCTTCGTATTAAGGAATGATCGAAGAGAGGCACAAGCATGGAGACTAATTCACGTCCACTGTTTGTCATCCATATCTTCGGGTTTATCTTACAGAACCATATCCAACTCTTATTGATACAATACATCTATAACTTCACATTGTCACATACTAAAATTATTAGAGCTATTGAATTTATCAACCTCTAACCTTGTAGTAGCGATTGGATGTCTATTAGATGTAGGTGTAAATGATGATGATATCGAATCCCTCTTAACGGGCTTGTCTTTATCTCCAGCTATCTACTCGCCACTATTCACAAATATGTACTATTTGTAATCACTGTTCACACAAACTGTAGCTTCGATGCTATTCACAAGAATGTAGCACCAGCACTGTTCACGGGAACTATAACACTGACACTATTCACAGCACTGTAGTAGAGGGCTATAGCACTGACACTGTTCACGAAACTGTAGCACTAATACTATTCACCGACATTGTAGCTCCAACAATTTTTCACTCCTACAACACCCCAGTTAAAAAAATTGGAGATCTGATACCACTTGTTATGCGGAAATGTTAATAAATTTGGAGTGAAAAATAAAAACAATAACAAGAACACCAAGATTTTTATACTGGTTCGACAATGCCTACGTCTAGTTTGGAGATGACTGAGTATTTCGCTATAATCAATGAGAACATACAATAATGTTTATCACTCAATTTCCCAAAAGACCCAAATTAACCCAAGCTTATACACTCCTACTAGGAAGAGAAAATAAAAAAATACAAATGCTCCTTTTTTTCTCTCTCTCCCTCTTGAAATCTTCTGCTCTCTTCTCTCACTCTCTCTTGCGCTATTGCTACTTCTCTTTTATAGAGAAGTCAATGGGTGAAGGTCAGCTATAAAATATAACTAGCCAACTTATTGCACCGAAAACCATCGAAAGCAAGTCACCATTTATGACTTTGAGGCAATACTCAACAGGTACAAGGGGAGTTATTACTGTTGTTATATTTCCATTAGCTTTCTCCACAATGTGTGTGTTATGAGCTATTAATATGTTTATGTCTGTTACTCTAATTTCAACCAATTCATTAACAACATACTTCTCATCATTATTTAATAATAATTCCTAATAACCACCTAATTTGAAAGTCCGCCTATAGGTATCCATTTTTGCTTTTTCCCAATTTGCAGCCTCCATGCATTTATTACTTGCAACTAATCCTCAATGGGCTCTAGGTCCTCGTTTAATATGATGAATGGGATAATATCAGGAAAATCAATTACAGAAGTTACCAAGATATATACTCTAGCATAATTGACACACTTTGTTTCAGTTGTTGCATGATTAAGCACTATTGATCAACCAATAAAACTTGCAAGATTGCTTAACCCACTCGTTGTCCAATATTTAAGTGAAACATTATGTAAGTTTAACCATATCGATATGTTGCCTATTTTCAAATCTTTTAATTTCAGTCCAAATCTCTAAGCATATAGTAGTGGGGGCTTGTTCTGCACATGTCAAGATCTAGATTGCAAAACTTGTTTAGCTTCCTCCGTGTTGGAAATTTGAAGATAAATACATCGTCATTGTTTACCAGGACCTCCATTAAACCATATTGCTTTTGTGCATTGAATGTCCAATATTTCGTTACAAGAAATGCAATTTTTTTTCTATAAAAAAACCAACCAGTGTAGTTCTCCATTTGTCCATACCTAACTTCAAGATGGCCAAAGGAGGAGCAACTATCCTCTGTTCGAATGATTCATTAGGTGAACAATAAGTGAGTTTTAGTTCAAGTTTAGTGTCACCTACCACTTGCGTCTAGGTTTTACAGGTTGGAGGATTGTCATGTTTTATGGGATAAGGATTGTCTAGACTTTTTAGAGTTATTTTTGCTAGTTTTCTAGAGGGAATTGTTGCCAATTTTCTATAGAGCCCTATTGTAAGGTTGTACTTGAAAGTGGTTGGAAGTGTTTATCCATTGGGTTCATTTATGGATTGTTGGATAATAAGTAACCAATGTCACCAAGAGTGAAGCTCCAGGGTGAGGTAGCAAAAGAAATGTTGATGGTGTGGTTTGGTCAGACGTGTTATCAGTTGGGTAGTAGAAAACGTTTGGACTAGACACACTAAAGAGGAAATTTATGTGTATGTAGTAGAGGGACACAAGATAGTTGCGAGAATAAAAGGACATGGGCCTAGAATAAAGAAAAGCTTAGAGGAAAGGTTATGGAGTTAGACTCCATAATAAGAGCAAGACGAAGGAAGGTGCATGAATGACGAGTCAGGCTCTATGGCAACACAACTACTTTCTTGTTCTTGTTTTTGCTGAATCCTTCATGATAAATTTTTACAAGATAACTTTCTATAAATTTACTATTTTACAATCTTGCTCCTTACTACGCTGCCATATTTTTTAACAAATCTTTAATTAAAACTTTCCCTTGTGAGAAAATGTTAATTATTGTTTTTACTATGTCTTATGTTTCTTATGATATTCATTATTTGGTTCCTACAAAAATGTAACTTGTAACTTTGTCTTTGTACAAGATAAATAGATATTTGAAAGCACCTTTACTAACAAGTGATGTTAAGTCAATTCATCTCCTTGGCTATCAAATTTTCCCTTTTGCAAACCTAAAGCAAATGCATAAACATAAATACCATTCTAGCTAAATTATAACTTAATGATTATGGTGGAAATTAGTTTTAGACCAATTATATTTTTGATACACTATTTATGAATTTGTATTTAAATGTGCATTTGTAAGGTTCTTATATAAATTAAAATAAATGTTAACTTATATATTCATAACCTTTAAGTTCGCGTACAAGCTAACCTTTTCATCACTTGTGTTTTTTATTAAGGGAATGTAGTCATGGAACATGCAACATATTTTTTTATTTTTTATAATCTTTTGTAAATCGGTCAAATTCAGATTATCTACAATACGCCCAGAATATTAAATAATATTATCACCCATCTCTATTAATACAATATCTTCAATAAAATTATTATTCCTATCAAATCAAATAAATCACAAAAAAATATGTTAAACGAATAAAAAGTTTAGAGCTACAATTATGATAATAAAAACACGTAAAGCAATATAACCTAGATTTTATTATTAGGTAAAAGATTCATACACATAAAATACCACCATTTAGGAAAGCTTATATGGCTAACCTAGGTACCCTTTACATTCCTCCCATCCCCACCCTACTCTATCCTCCTATACCAAAAACTTCTTTAATGACTTTCAAACTTTCAGTATAACCATCTTCCTCCTCCCAGACTTATCTTTGTCATTGCTTTTTTTTTTCTTCTTCCTTCTCTAGCTTCCCTCATTAAGGGGAATTTTAGACCTTACATAACCTAGCAAACTCCCTCCCAACTCCACTTTCTATCCTAAATAACATCCATTTGAAGACAACTCTCTAGGCTTGCAAATTACCCTTTTGGAAAAAGAAATCAACCGAGCTAGAGCTAGTTAAAGCCATCCTCTTAAAAGTACCTTATCACCCATCTAGGACGGTCATAACAATGTGAAACAATTTAAGTAAAGCATAAACTCTACATCTGCAAATCCAAAAGAAAATAGATTAAGCTAGAAATATAAGCTAAGGGTATCATTTGATATCTCATTACACTATGACCCCTCATCCTTAGTAACGACAATGGTAGAAGAATTGTTTCACCATATGTCAAGATATTTAAAGAAAGAGCTAAGAGTTGGAGTTATACACTAGAAAAAGGCCCCCCATTCTAAGTGGTGAATGCATAGGCTTATAAGGTATGGAAAGTTAAGGGCCTCTAAGAGGTTATGATTTTAGAGGAAAATCATGTCCTTTTCAAATTCTCCTCTAAATCAAAAGCTAATGGAGTGCTAGAAAATGGGTCGTCGCACATTTACAACCTTCTATTCTTCCTATAGGTTTGGAAACTTGGTATCAGCCTTTAAAGGATTAAATATGAAAGTATCCCTATTTGGGTAAATATTTATAATATTCCCTTAGAATATTGATCTACTAAAGGGCTTAGCTCTATAGCTAGCTATACTGGAAAACCAATATACATAGACAAAACAACTACAAAAAGGAGAGGGAGTAGGAAATTCATAAATATGTATAAGTATATAGTTGTATAAAGACCTCCAAATAATATACCTTTGATGAGATTGGGAGAGAATGACAATCTTTATAAAGACTCAATTTTAGTTTCTTATAAATGGAAAACAACTTTAACTTAGTAAGGGAAATACTGGAAGGAAAAAGAAAGAAAATTTAAAAGATTGGGCTATATGGAACCCATGAGATAACAAGACAAACAAGAAGGAGAATAGTTATAAGCAACATAGACGGTAGAAGAAGAAAGGATCAAAAACCAAATGTTGGAACAAAATGTGATCAATGTTCCCAATTTGGAACTAGGAGCAGTTATCACACAAGACGATAATTAATCAAGGCTACCTATCTCTTCAACCCAAGAGGAGATAAGACAACTGACATAATCGAACACCTCAACTACTAAGGAGACACAAGTTGGTTCTAAAGGAAAAGAAGATCTCTGTAAAGGCACCAACAATAAAAAAGAGCATGACTTCACAATTGATAATAAGAGAAAGTATTAAAGGAAGAAAAGAGGTAAATCCCCTAAATCTAAAACTCATTCCCCATATTAATAGTTATCCAGAATATTAGGGGTATTAATTTCCCCAGCAAATAATTGGCCCTAAGAGATTTTTTATATGATATCAAACTAGTTTTTATATGTCTTTTGGAAACCAACTTTAATCAAGAAAACCTCTCTAAGCTTTATATCATAGAGAGTTAGTGGCCTTTTTTGTCCAATCATCACTATCACCACAATGGTCGCATTATTTTGGCTTTTGACCCTACTAAGGTATTGGTGTATTAGCTATAAGTTATAGAAAATTGTTGCATACCATGATCTAGTTCATTCAAGAAAGAACACAGGTGAATATAACAATTGTTTATAGTTCAAATCTTCAATTCTAGAGGACGGAACTATAGAAGAAACTCTTCAGCGTCCACAAATCCATTGTTGGGCTTTAGATGATAATAAGTGATTCAAAATTATAATGTATAGAAATGAGGCTAAAGGGAGTGCTAGTATAAGGAGCTATAACAAAATCTAAGAGCTTATGTTCAAGTCCTAGGGTTACAAACCTGAGATAGAATTTTTGTTCCTAAAGTAACAAATAGCCCATATCCTATAGGACCTTTGTAAATAGTGAATGGATGGATAGTTTCTAGCTAGCTCAACCATTTTTGATAACCCTAGAATCTCATATCACTTTCCTTTCATTGTTAAAAACTTGTTCCCAGATGGTAGAAGGATAATCCTTTTTAGATTTAAAACCCTCCTTACTGAAAATGAGGGCATTAAAGAGGACATTTTTAAAGGAACAGAGAATGAGGTACAGGGATGTAAATCCTGTAGTACATAAAAATAAAGTTTGGAATACTGAATGCTAGGAGAACTATGCATACTGGGGACCTATTAAAAGAAGTCAAAAAGAAACAATTTCAACCCAAGAATCCCTATACCAAAACCTTGAAGAGGAGAGGACTACAGTTCAAAACGACCTAAAAGTTATATACTTTTATAACTCTTCACTTAGGCAAAGATCAAAGGTGATGTAGCTTAAAAATGGAGAAATAAATACAAAATTCTTCGATAAATTTATAAAATCTAGGAATAATATTAACATAATATGCTCCCTAATGAAATGAAATCCAATAGAGAATGGGTTTCAACACAAAAAAAGCACTAAGCTATTTTAGGAATTTTATAGGCTCCATAATCTGTTGCTAGTCCTTAGCCTAAGTACTTTCATCATTCATTAATCACCAATTCAATGAGGAAGACGAGGAGACTCTATGCAAATCATTCACGCCTCAGAACATGGAGAAGGTAGTCCTTGAGCTAAACCTATGAAAGCACCTAGGCCAGAAAGGTTTAATGGCTACTTCTTTCAAAACACTTAGCCCCTTATTAAGGACACGGTAATAAAATTTGTTTTGTAATGTTTAGAAAATGGAAAATGCCAAGTTAACAAGACATTCATCTGTCTAATTTCCACATGCTATTAGTAATAAGAATAAAGAAAGCACTTGGAAAATTGATATAAGATTCATAAAAGGGCCTTCTTAGAAGGGAGAGAAATTAGAAACAATATCCTAATGGCTCAAGAGTTATTTAAGGGCTATATAATGAAAAATTATCTGAAGAATTGTTCAATAAAGATATATTTTAATTAAAAAACTTAATTCTATAAGCTAGGTTTTGTTATATTGTCCTAGAAGTTTTCAATTTTCAAAAACAATTTTTGGTATAGATCAAAGAGTGTATAATGTTAACCTCTTATAGTGTTTTAATGAATGAGGAGGCAACAATTCTATCTAAGGGGGTAAAGGACTAAGGTAAAGGGATCCAATATCTATAAACCTTTTCTTCCTATGTAGTTATCAAAACAAACGATGGACTCTTTCAGTGCCCTTTGTAACCATTTCCCTAACATGTTCACCAAATCAACTAGAATAACAAGAAAAAAGTCCATCATTATGCTCTCAAACATAGGAAGGAAAGAAAATTGAGCTAGCTAGCAAACTAAAATCCATAACTTCCTTCTTTATAGGCCTTCATTGATCATCCCCATTTGATATTGCACTATTCCTGTTATTACAAATGATGATAACTTTGAGCTTTAATTTCCTTATAGACACACTATTCCAAGTCAAGGTATATCTTTTATTCTTTAAGATGAATAGACACATAATTCATCTTTAAGTCAACACCAATAATAAAAAATTATAGGCTAATGCTAAAACATTGCATCACATAAAAAATTGATGATTTTTTATGTACAAAAAATTAATATGTTACTAATTAGGTCAAAAATATATTAATAATGACTTCAATTTTTCATTTTTCTTATGAATTCTCTTATTAACGTGTCTTTAGAATTCCCATTAGAATTTGAGTTACCTAACATACTTTGTATAATGACAGAATATTTGACTATATACACAATCATATGCTTATGTTGGTTATATGGTAAAAGTTAACACAAGAGTATCATATCAAAATATTATAGCAAAATAATTTGATATAATATCCAAGTAACATAATTGATCTTCTTACAAATAAAAAATTAATGTTGTTACTTGTTACATTTATCGAAGAACTTATGGTTTCTTGATGTTCTTTCTCAATAGGGTAAATAGTATTTAAATCCTTATCAATGACATAAACCATAAATTACTTTATATAAAGTCGGTTAATGTATCAGAGGTTCATCATGCAAATAATTGGAAAATGACATTAAAGGAATAAAATTAAAGTAAGTAGACCGTCATCATTAATAGAGGATATGAGATTATAAGATTAAGAGGATGAAGAACATATAACAAAGAAGCCAAAAGTCCACAAATTCCAATAAAAGAAGCCTCGAAAACAGTAAAAAGAAATTAGGTTTTTTAGATAAGAAAATTTCATTCTAATTGTTCGTACATGATGATAAAAAAGATATTATAAACTATATGGTTATCTTTTTTCTAACCATATTTTGCAAGTTTCAGGAACCATAACCAAGAAATTATTCTCAACATTCCTTCACATCCACTCATCTAAAAATGGTTCCCATACTCAAGTAATAAATATGACAGTCCATAAAAGAAAAGAAAACATTGGGTTTCACAAATGTTAGAGATAGGTATTTGCAAATTAGAGGGAGAAGTATATTAGAGCACAGGAAAAAACTTAAATTAAGAACATGGATAAAATTAGTATATTAGAGCACAGGAAAAAACTTAAATTAAGAACATGGATAAAATTTTTAGTCCTTTAATTTTAGAAAATACTAAAGGATAGATACGAGTAAGTGGATAAAATGAAAATACAACATAAAATATATTAATCCACGCATATATGCATAAGTGTTACTAATTGATCACTTTACTATTAAGTCCATAACTTCCTTCTTTATAGGCTTTCGTTGATCATCCCCATTTGATATTGCATTATTCTTGTCATCATAAATGATGAAAAATTTAACCTTTAGTTGCTTTACAGGCATGCTATTCTTAGTCAAGGTACTTCTTTTATTCTTTATGGATGACCATATGATCAACACTGTATTCATGCTTAAGTCAACATTAATAATCTAGAATCATATAGTAATGCCAAAACATTGCATCACATAAAAATTTGGTGATTTTTATACATAAAAATGTTATGTTACTAATTAGATCAACATAAATTATTTGTGAATTAAGTTGTTCATTTTCCTTATGAATTCTCTTATTATTGTTTCATTATAACAACAATTACAATTTATGTTACCTAACACATTTTGTATAACAATAAAATATTTGACATATGTACATAATCATATGTTAATGTTGGTTATATTGTAAAATCTGACACAAGAATACCATATCAAAGCATTATACTGATCGATGATTTCTGCAAATGCACAGAGACGTTTCTAGTATCCATGCACTGAATATTCCAAAGTTGTCTCCCTCAGTGCCAATTCATTCATTATCAAATTAATTCTAATTATTTGCTTGTTATCGACATAAAATTTTAAAAATGAGATTGAAGTTGGGTGAATAGTGATTTGTAAGCTATAAACAGAAAAGAAGTAAAAGGATAAATCAAGGGTTTAGAAATAAGGGTAAGGGTTCACTCATTCAAAAGGTTGATTCGTACAATATGAATTTGGTCGAATATTAGGCTATGAAAACAGTTGCACTACTTTACCTATATCTTTTCTCAAAGCATACAGAAGTATTCAGGTAGAGAAACACCATTTCTCAATGTATGAACTCACTAGCCAAATCCATTAAGAACAAGCAACCTCAAGCTCTCACCCTAGCTTAGGTTATCTTTAACTTTAAAACCAAGGTGTTTATCTTCCTAGAGCATGAATCATATTTCACTCTTCAGTATATCCTATGATTCCTAAGATTGCATCTATAGAGATGAAACATAGAGACAATAATGAAGTTTAAAGAAGATAAACATAACCCAAAAATTTTCATTTAACATTCAATTATCTGTATCATACAAATCATCCTTCAAATGAGCTATATCCCTCACCCTAAATTAGGTTTAGTTCCTGAGCATTGCAACAAAAATCATACATATAAGGATGCTCAATGTTTAAGAAAGAGTAGAGAGAGAAAGTAGCAGAAACACAAGAGTTGCAGCTCCCAATCCTTGGGTGAATCCCCAAAGTCCTTATCTCCCTCTTATTTTATGCCTCCCAGATGTAGGAACATCGTTTTTAGTGTCCAGCCCCCTTATTTAGGTCTAAACAATGAGTATTTAACGAACCTTCTCGGGTTTAAGATGATGTTTTGGTAGGTGATGTCTGTTAAACAGACATGTGTGTCCATTCGACGGAGTTTCAAGGGTCTGGGGGGTCTTCTTGCCAAGTGATGTCTGTTAAATGGACATATGTGTCTGTCAAATGAACACGGCCCAATCCAACAATTTCACACCTTTGACCTTCCCTTTGACATAATTTCTTCTCGGAGTCTTCTCAGAAGTTGCAGAGCTCGGAATTCTCTTTGCAATCATCCTTGAGTGGCTTTGATCCGGTGTCCACAAGGAAAGTTATGCCCTTTTTCCCAAAATCTACCATTTGTACCTATCAAACAACACAATCGGAATGTGAGAAAATTAACTGCATAAGACTTCAAGTTCACAACAAGATAAGTCAAATTAAATCCAAACCCTCCCAAAATCATCTACAACGAATTTGACTTATCAAAATTCCCCCACACTTAAGTTATTGCTTATCCCCAAGCAACAACAAAGAACTCACTATCTAAACCTAAACCGAGTTATTGATTCCACTTTCATAGGTTTATGGTGACATTTAGCCTATGCCACAAGCCTTTGAACCACTATGTGTCCATAATGGAGGAGTTATAGTCTCCTGAGGGTTTACTTAAAACGAATGGTACCCATAAACATTTCCTTCCCATCATTTCACACCTAATCATCACCATAGTTCATTCCAATAAGTTGAAAGATTATAGGTAAGAATTGACATATAGAAATAGGATCACATAATACTTCATAATTTAGTTCACAACCAAGCAACAATAAGATTTCATAATGCTTCAATTAATCAAAATCACATGCCATGAATGAAGTCTCTCATAAAGCATTTACTTTCACACAAAAGTGTTTAAGGGTTACTCTCAATTATCTTCTCATGCATGTCCCTTACCATAAGCTTGCATTTTATCTATTTCTCCACTACTCCCATCTATGGCATGTCCATGAATCAAAAAATTCTTTATTCCTTAGGTTGTAATGGGGCAATGGTTAAAGTGGGCTATGAACGAAGGGATAGGAATTTAAATATTCAACAATTAGTAGAGCCAAAATCACAAATCTTACAATCATGTTGTTTTATGGAACTCCACCAACTCTATTGTCACAATTTTCCCCATTCCTTCACCTTGAAACCTGAAGTACACATGCTTTGCTTATTATTAATTCAATTTCTTTTTATTTTTCTCTTTTTTGTTTTTGTTTTTGTTTTTTTCGGTAAATAAAGCATGCTTCTTTAATTACCATAATAAAATACCCCCACAAATACACAAAATATTGAAATAAAGAAAAATAAAACTAGAGTTAGTGGTATAATGTACTAATGGAAAAACAAAGCTGAGGTTTAGATGAAACGCAAAATGCGTGTGAGCGAGGACAAAAATGAAATCTTAAGGCCTTATACTTCATTGTTTTGGTGGCAGTTGTTGGTGGTGCTTTATGAAAGCCTTCATCACCGCTTCCATTCGTGCTTGTGAAGCTCAAAATTGGCCACTTCTTCTTGAAGATCTCTTATGTTTGCTTGCAACTGAACCAAAGTCGGAGGATCGTCTGAAGCTGGAGGATCTCTTGGTCTTTATGTAGCAAGAGTAACCAGGTGGCGCCTTGTTCGATGTGGATTGATCCACCCATAAGGGGCATTGTCCTCAAACTCAAATTCCCTCATTTGTCAGCATTAATGAAATTCCCCTCAGTAGTAAGAGCCATTACTTCATCCCTTTTTATTACCCGAAGACGATGCAATAATTGGCTCAACAAAATTGGAAAGACGAATGCCTTGATCTCTGCCCTATGGTGGACTACTTGCCACATCGCTGTCATCATCAATTTAGCCACAGCAATGGCTTAGAATTGGTCATCATGAATGAACATTTTATCCAAACTCTATAAGTCTTTAGTTCAGAGATATCCTGAATTGCTGACCTTTGGCATGACGTTATGAGCTAGCAAGAAAGCTATTAACCTCGAGGCTACATCCAAATATTTGCAATGCATAAAAAAACGTTGATTCGTCCGGCGACACACAACCTGAATCTCCAGCCGATCCATAGCTTCGCCCTTATTCCATGTTTCATCGCAAGAGCATCGTGCCCTCTTATTAAAAGATGGGACATTGCCTCTTATCGGTAGCTCTAGATGACTGCAAATCAGCTGCTCAGTGATCACCACCTCTTCCACATTTAGTCTTGAGGTGAGTACTGGAGGTTGTTTCCCAGCTACTGCACTCAGATTGGCATAAAATTGTTTGACCACCTCGGGGTAATAGGCACCCTTGAGGGTCAACAATTTGCCCCAATGGAATTTGTCTAAGTTGGCCCTAACATGGTGCTTCTCGTCAATAAGCTCTACCATGGAGACCTCGATCACAAACTTATTGTTTTTCTTCTTATTATACCATTCTTTACTTGCTCATTGATAAAATATGTTCGTTCATGGATAGTTCATCTTGAACCAAGTTTTTCCCTCTCAAAGACTGAAAGGATTGCCTGGTGTTCTTCCTTGCGGATTGTTTAAATCTCGACATTGCAGCTTCACAACCAAATTCTTCAATTTTGAACTTAGCTAACCACACTCAAAAAATTATTTTAATCATAACCTAAATGCTTCAGGCCAATCTAACCGTCAATATCAATCTGCACAGATTCAAATTGCCCTGAATTTCCCCAAAAACTTCAATTTCAATTAACCATAAAATTTAATGCACTCTTAATCTTCCTCAAAGTAAATAACGCAATCAACACAACACTTCAATTCTCAATCTACCATGCAAGTCAATCCACCCCCAACTGACAAGAACACATGACATAATTCAGCCTAATCAAAATCCAATTTTTTAACTCAATCTCTTGCAACCCAAACCAATAACAAAAGTTGAAATAGAGTTTAAATCCTAACCCTAAAACTTCACGAAATCGTGGCCCAAATCCTATAAAAATTGCTTAAATATGTAGCTTAGAATACTTACCCAACACTCTTACAACGAACACATCGAAGATTTTTGTCCCCTTAATCACTAAGGAACCTCGTCCACTTTTTTCATAGAGAAGGAACTTGTAAAGGAGCGTGTGGAGATTTTCTGGAACTTTGCCTAAATTACACCTTCATAGGCTTGAGGGTTTAGGTTAGGTGGGTTGAGATGGCCGGAGGTGGAAGAAATGGGGAAGGTAAGGCGAGAGGCGGTGAGAGAGAAAGAGAGAAAGTGCGTGAAAGGGAAAAAAAGGAAAGGTTTTAATCTACAATTCAAACAATGAATGATGTTCATTTAACGGACCTTTACGGGTTAGTGTGAGTATTTGGAGATCTAATAACATCCGCTCAATGGACCTTTACAGGTCAGTTTGAGTATTTAGTTGCATTCATATCCGTTTAACGGACATTCATGATTTCTTCAAAAATTTTCTCACCTTGTCCCCTTTTATTTTGTTCCATCTATCCATTGAATGATATCCTAGGACTACATGCATGATGTGTGAGAGATAGAATTCAAAAATTGTCAAAATAAAATAAAGAGACATTGCCACTTACCTTCTGCATGCTTAAAATGAATCTCACCTCTAGGTCTGAAGAGTTGTGACCACACAATCCTCATGCTATCGAAAGATGACATTGGAACACCTCGCAAATAGTACCCCTATGCGCACACAAAAAAGAACCATAAGCACAACGAACTAATGTGATAAAAAGTGAAAATTCAACAAGAAAATAACACAAGAGTTGGAAATATTGGGTTACCTCCTAATAAGCGCTAAATTTAATGTCCTTAGTTGGACTCGGCCATTCTGATATCAAATTTGAAATGTGACAGTGGAAATGCATCCCACCATTTCTCCCTCAAGATAGTTCTTAAGTCTTTTCCCATTGACCAAGAAGGGCTCTTGATCATCCCTCCTAATTTCCACTGCTCCATGTGGATATGCCCTTATTACTAATGCTCCATATCTCTTTGTTCCAGTCGTGATAAATGGTCAGCTACTGATGCACTCATATTTTTATATATCTTTAGGAGTTAATTCAGAGTGATTTACATTCATTTCACATTCATATACAACCGTTTTATCACGTTTTAGAATTATTTAGGTTTCATTGATGTAAAATGCATAAATGAAACCAATAGAGTTGAATTGCATTGTTTTGGGATTTTTGGCAGACTTGACCTCTAGTCATTGTGGGATTTTTATCTTGAAATTGGCTTAGCCAAAAATCCTAAAATTTGATACATAAATGCTTTACTCATTGATAGAAGTTTTAGGACCAATTGTAGATTTTTAGAAGTTGGAATTAAGGAGAAATAAATTCCCAAAAGTGTGTCAGATTTTTGGATTTCTAGAATGACCTTTCGACGATGTTTCTATGATAACGTTTGACTCAAATGGTGGAATTCCCTGATTCAAGTCTCAAATTGAAGCTAAATCAAAGACAAATCTACTAATAAATTTTGAGCTCCTGAATCATCATTGTTTGATTTTTATAGACAGTCGAAATTTACCCTAGAGTACTATCAAAAAAGCGGCTCTAAGCTAACAAAACTTCAATTGTTTTTCAATTAGGCCAACCACTTTAGGATGGATATAATATATATATATACGACTTTGGTCCAAAGATGGGGGGCGCCTTTTACTCTCATTAGTTGTCATTCTTCCCAGCCACAATCTTGCTTTTAATGGAACTCACTCGTCTTAGACCATCGGTGGTAACGTTTTACTAGGTATGTGTAGCTAAGTTTTTAATTCAATTAGAAAGGGTAATACCCATCGAACCTTTATTGATTCATGAGGATTTAATCTTAACCGATTCTTGTGTTAGTGATTTGAAAACATGTGATTGAGTTCTGATCCTTTAATGGCTAAGCTGAACTCGTAAATCTTAAAATCCAGAATTAAGGTTTATAAGGGATTTTTGGACGCTATTTGATTAATTGATGGTAGTATTTGCCAAATTATTTGATTTATAGCTAGGTTGATGATAGTAGTTGTCAAAACTACTCTGAGTGGATTCAAACTTTGTCTTAAACTGATGATAGTAGTTGTCAAAGTTTTCAAGGCAAGATCATTAAATCGACTATAGTAAAGCTCGTACGCGATATAGGTGAATTAGTAGTTATGAATCCTACGGCTGTTTGCGAAGATTTGTATTCTTAGTAGTTAAGAAGCATAAAATCAGTAAGTTGGTGATCCATGATTATGTAAACAC
>JANVCL010000009.1:1328592-1342025 GCA_026546855.1 Erythroxylum incrassatum
CGCAAAGGTCGGTCAGCTGGAATGTTTTTGGATGACATAGTTAGTTTGTCATGTATAGTTTCCTCAGTTTTGTAGAGCCTTGTACTAGACTTTGTAGCTATATGTATATTAAGGATTGAAGATGACATTGTAAAGTTTTAATTTTGAGTTATGAAATGAGGAAACTTTTGGTTTCAAAAATGTGATGAAATTCTATTGATGCTTTATAGTAAATATTAAAATGATGCCATGTGGAGTAAATGTAGTGATCGATCATAGTGCGTCTTTATCGTAGGATATGTACCGAAATGACCTCTGGGCGTCCCGGTTCGTACTCTGCGGTAAGGGGGGCGCTACACTTCAACCCTTTATCTCCCATATATTATCATGTTTGCTTAGATTTCACAAAATTGCTACCATAAAATCCTTTGAACTATGCTTCCATTTCCATTCCCATATAGGGAATGGCTAAGCAATTTTTTTATTGGTTCTTTGACTCTCAACCTTGACTTGTTGATTTTTGGTTGCCTGGAAGAATTTTCAGATTGAATCATGAAATTACATAATGTCCCCAAAATCGTTCAAATTTTATTCAAAAGTCTCACCTAAATCTCCAAAGCGCATTTCAAAGTTTTTTAAGGTCGTTCGGACTCATTCCATAGCTTTTCGAAGTTTTAAAAAAAATTTCGAAAACTTTCTAGTCAAGTTCAGAATCATCTTTGGATTATCTGTGTTCTTTGTTATAACCTCAATAATGCATTTAAACACTTAATTACTCTAATATACCATGAATAGAGCATACTCTATAAAATGCATGTATAGCATATTACACAAAACAATAATTGAACCAGTATATTACATATTATCTTATTACACTTTGTATTAATGTGTGATATTCTTTGTACTAATTTATGGTATTCCCATTTTAAACTATAATCGGTACTTATTTTAATAATAATAGTGCTTTTTGTGCATAAGTCTAATATTCCATGTATTATCTCTTGGTATATTATAAATTGAGATAAGGCAGTTTTTGTACTCAATCATGATATTCCCATATATAAGTGAAAATTTTACTTATTTTAAATGAATGATAACATTTTTCATATATAGGTGTAGCCTGAAATGTGATGAGGCATGGTACTGCTTGTGCTAATTTTTGGTAAAATATTCACGTACCAAATAAATCCATTGTCAAAATGATGAACATGGGCAATATACTAGTCAAGTTGAGTCATGTTAATCACTATAGTTTTTTTTAACACTTTTAATAAATATTTTTCTATAAAGGACCTACAATTATATCATCTAATTTTAATAAAAATCAAAATGCACTTTACTCAAGGCATAACACTCCTAGAAAAAAAACAAGTGCCATGGATCTTGGTAGCAACAAGGAACAATTTTTTTTCACCAATAGACTAGTAACTTATTTTTAAATTAATTAACATATTATCCCTTTTTATTAATTACTATTTGGTTCATTAATTATTATTAAATAATATGTTAGTTTAGAATATTTATGAATTAATTAAGGATAACGCTGATAAGCCAGCTGATCTTCTCATAGTATTAACGAGATTTGTTTTAAATATGATGAAATTTCAGAGGCATTCGTTACCAAATAAAGGCAGGCAAAAAGTGGAATGTCTGGTGATAATCTTCCATCTGGCGTCAGAAATATATCAACAGCTCATGTGATGTTGTGATGTGAGAACATAGTATTGGCGCTAAGCTTAACAAAGTAATTAAATATCCCACAAAACAACAGTATTGCGACCAAAACTGTCCGCCCTCCAGTAACGACTTTGGTCTTGTCGTACAGTTTTAATAATTTAATATAGCCGCTCGACCAACGTTCTTTTCTTTGTATTTCTTCTATAGCTCTTAGTTTTCTTTTCCTTTCACTTTTCTACCTTCGGAGGGATTTCTGTGTCTCTGGTTTGACCAAGATGAACGACTTGCTATCGGTAATTAGCTCCTGATTCCAACACATGGGTTATCTTTCAATTTTCAATCTTATATTCTTTTATTTTGTGTTTGTTTGATGATTGCTAAGTTTTGATTCATTCACTGCGATCATGGAGTTCTATTTTACGAAGAATCTTGCGCCTTAGGCATGTATTTGATCAAAGTTGTAGCTTTTGTGTCTTTGTTTGAATTCCATAGTGGTTAAAAGATACGTTAGTGTTCCCTTGCGGGAAATTGTAACTGATGAAGATCATCAATGGTTATGACTGCAGGATTCCACGTGAATTTTACAATCTTTTTAATGATTCCAGATTTCCCCTTCATGAGATATTCAGTTCGTTGACTCTTAGATGTTGCAGTTTCGCATATATGTGCCTGTGTTTTGTTCTTATTGAATGAAAGATTTCTGCAACTCATATGCTGTTGGACTAGTTATATGAATCAAGTTTTATGTAAATATGACATTTCAATTTAAATCTTGCTTGTTCCATATTTTTACAGGATTCTTTTGTTAGTGCTGCCAAAAGGCACTCTTCTGGTGATAATGATATCGAAATGGGGATGCAGCGTCCCAGTATCGGAATGGATTCTTTCAATAAACAGGTAATTTTTCATGCTGATCAGTTGTATATATTTATTTGAGGTCGGAAAAAGAGACATAGAGGAGAAAGGCCTATTTGTGCATGTATTCTTTCAATTCATTTGTGTCTATTCTTTATTATCTTCTGTTGCTTACATTGTTCCGGTAAATTCTTTCCTTGCATTTTGCCTTCTGTAAGATACAAGAGGTCGAGAAAGAGGTCGATAAGGTTGCTATGCTACTCAAGAAACTCAAGGTATGCTTATTTGGTGATCAGAGTAGGCGCTTCTTCTGCATACAAGATGGGATGTGTTTGTCAAGTAATTAGAAAAGTGAGATAATAATTGCTTCGGCTTAAATCATCAAGAATATATGAGGTGGAGTTATAATAAAATTATGGGAATTGAATCTTTAGAATAACTATATTTTTTTAGTTATTCATTGGTTCTTATTTCAATCCTCCAGCAACTATTCTTTATAAACATTAATAAGAGTCTTAAAAAAAATTTAAGTGACATTTAACATGGAACACATGCCTCTATTAGTTGTATATCCAATTTTTATTTGATTAATTCAGGTAGATTTCTATTAAAGACATTAACTGAAGTCTTAATATAAAGTAGCTAATAAATTTTAAGGATTGATTATTAGAATAAGTTGGATATTACTCATAATATTTAGATATTGTTCACATTACAAGAATTTAGATATTATTAACAAAATATCTAAACAAAGATAAATAATTTTGGTATAAAAATAAATATAATATGTAGTAATTTTAACAAATTGAAATGAGTAATTATTATTAGTTTGATTCACCTATAAATATGCTTTCATCCTTTATTTCATGTATTAAGAAGTAAATTCAAGCATCCAAAAGTAGATCTGTTGAGGATACTAATCTTATAAGTTTAACATTAAAAAATTTATTTAATAGATAGAGTATTTGTATTGTAATTCCTCTTTTTCACTATAACAATTTGTTGTGAGTTATATTTCTTTCAATCTTAATTGAACTATGATCTTACTTTATTTGCCTAATTATTCTGGCAAGTAGTATCAAAACCTAATTAAAGTGTATATATTTACTTATGTATGCTCTATCATTGCTATTATAAGTGGGTCCTCTATATCAAAAAAATAAGTTAAATATTATTTTCTCTCTAAAGGTATTAGAGTATACAATTATTGTTTATATGAAATAGTGAGAGTTATCCTTATCAATGAAAAGTGCCTTGTAGCTATTAGTAAAAGGTCGATGGACTTTGTGGATGATGCCAAATAGAATGAAGTAGTCACAAATGTTGCTGCAAATCCTCATTTAGCTTTATCTGATGAAGTCTTATCAACTGTAGAGGAGAAAAGAATATTTAAGAGATATAGATCATCTCACAAACCTATACAATGTCAAGTCACTCCATAATAAAATTTTTCTTAAGAGAAAATTTTATACTCTCCAAATATCAAAATATATTTTGGTGACTAAGTATATTAGTAATTTAACTACTATATTCTCTCATATCACATTATTAAGTTATAAATTATAGTCACATGAACATACCAAACTTCTACTTCAAAATTTACCCTTTCGTATAATCAACTCATTATCACTTTAACCAATTAATTTATTATAGACTACCTAGTCTTTGATAACATTGTAGTCATGGTTCTAAAGGAAGAAAATAAACATAAGAATAAGGAAGATTGGTATTCTGATTCGAAATAACTAAAATCCTTGATGGTGAAAAAAGGGAGATTAATAAAATGTAACTTAAGTGGAAGCCAAAATCATGGTAGACTAAAATCAAGAATTAAAAGAAATTTAAAATGCTACAATTGTAATAAGAAAGATAACTTGAAAAGGTATTATTAAAATTCATAAAGGAAAAATTATAGTCGTTAAGGAAATTTTGCAGTTACTTCAGATGATAGCAATGCTCTATGTTATGCATTAGCAACAACAATCAAAAGTAGAAAGTAACCACTTAATGTATAATTGTTTGACTCGTGAGCTATTTTTGCATAACTTTTAGAAAGGAAGGGAATGGATCCATTAATTATGAACTTATGTCAAGAGGATATATATATATATATATATACATTTGTGAAAATTATCCTTAAAAAACTATTGGTATTGGAACCATGAAGTTGAAGATGTATGATGGCACAATTTGTACTCTTTTACGGTATGACATATGGTGGGCTTAAAGAAGAATATATTATCTTTAAGATGACTAGATGATCCTGGGTGCAAAATAAAAATTAAGTTTTCAAAGAGAATTCTAAGTGGCCTATACTTATAAAGGGAGAAATGATATATGCAAACTTGTACAAGTTAAAAGGAGACACATTCCTAAAAGTAAAAGCATAAGTCATTTCAAGCAATTTAAGTGACAAATATTTAATGTTATGACATAAAAAACTTGGACATATATCTATAAGGAATGAAGATCCTTAATGAGAAAAAGCTACTTCTTAGGCTTACATAGATATCATTACTCATTTGTGAGTATTATGTTATAAGTAACACCGTGTAAAATTAACACACTAAATTCAATAAATAAGATTGTTCTTGAATTGGTTCACTCTAATGTGTTATAAGAGAAGAAAATTGTTTTTCCTTTTTCATTGATGATTACACATCTACTACTCAAGGGGAAAGTAGATGTGTTCTCTGTATTTAGAGCTTTCAATGAATATATGAAACTTGATTTTGATTAAAAAGATTAAGTGTTTAAATATAGATAATGGGAGAGAATATATTAAGAATTTTAGGCATTATGTAAGGAAGAAGACATCAAGAGATAGTTCACTATTGCATATGATCCTTAATAAAATGGAATGGTACAGTAGATAAACAAATTTCTATTAGAAAGGACATGAATATTGTTGAGATTTGTCAGCCTAGATAAGACCTTTTTGGGTGAAAGTAGTAATAATCAATATATTGTGTTACATAATGAATTAGAATCTATCAACTATAATTAAATTGAAGATGTTAATGGAAACATTGACAACAAAGTCAGTGGATTACTCCAACCTCTATATACTTATAAGTACTATGTACATGATATATAGTGCCAAAGAAAATATGAAACTGGAACTAAAATATAAGAAATATTTATTTTTAAGATATGTTGACACAATGAAAGGAATGGCCTATAGGATCCCACTACCAACAAAATTAATATCAATAGGGATGTCACATTTGTAGAACATAAGTTACAAACAAAGAAGAAGAAGAAAACGAAACTTTATAAAGTTTAGAGATTGCAAAGTAGACAAGAAATTTGAACAAGAGACTTCTTTTAAAGCAATGTCAAAGAAAGATTTTTAAGAACTAGTTGAATTTGAAGTTCTAGAAGTTAATCAAGAACAAAATAGTATATTACCTTTTACCAGAGGATAAAGTTCCATTAACTCTTCAAGAAGCATTTTCCATATGCTTTTCTAATAACAATGCAAGAAGAAATTGAAATTTTTCATAAAAATAAAACTTGAGAACTTATACCATTACGACAAAGAAGAAAGTTAATTGGTATTAAATAGTTATTTAAGATCAAGTGAAATGGTGACAATCAAGTGGAGTGATATTTTGTAAGATTAATGGTGGAAGAATGTGTTAAAAAAGAAAGAATTTACTTCGGTAAAATATCTTCCTTTATGGTTCAACTTATTATAATGAGAGTAGTCTTAACAATATGTAATGCGTTTGATTTCCATTTAAACAATTAGATGTGAAAAATTACTTTTCTTCGTGGAGATATTAAGATTTGATTTCTTCATCATAAGCCTTAGATACAATAGGTTCAATACAAACCCTTGTGCATATTTAAAAGGGGTTATAACAACAACAATACTCAGTGTGAATCCCACAGAAATGTGGGATATGAGAAAGTCAAATAGTACACAATCTTACCCTTAACAAGTAGAGAGATAATAATAATTTCTTTTTCTTATTATTGTATGAGGACAACATGTTAGTTGTAGGCCTTAACAAAGATTTTATTAAATATTAAAGGCACAGATAGCTAGAAATTTTGAAATGGATGACTTAAGACTAATAAACAAAATTCTGGAGATGTAAATTCACCGAGATAAAAATTATGAAAATATTTAGCTTTCTAGAAAGAAAGACTACTCAAAGAAGGTTTTTTGACATTTTAGTATCCAAAATTGTAATCTAATATCCATCCCTCTTTTGGTTAATTTCAAATTATCCTCTGTTATGAACACTTGCAATGATGAGAGGATGAAGTTGTTTAAATTATCATATGAATTTGTAATGGAGAGTTTAATAAACATCATAATTACACATATAGTGAGAGCAATTAGACTCTATATAACGAGTCCTTGTAGAGAGAATCAAATTATAATAAAGAGAATCCTAAGATACATTAAATGGATCTCTAATAGTAGGATAATATAGAGGATTAAACTTTATTATCAAAGTATATGTTTACTCTAATTATGTTAGTGATCTTAATAGAAGCAAAATTCACTATAAGTTATGCGTTCACACTTATTGATAGCATTGTAATCTGGGTTTTAAAGCTACAATCAGTAGTAGCTAAATTAACTATAAAAGTGTGAATATGTAGCAGCTACACAAGCTAATAAAGAAACAATATAGTTAAAATTGACGGTGGAAGAAAACGAAAGAAAGAAAATGGAAGAAAGAACAATGAATATGTAAAAAGTCAAAACCAAAGACAATATAGTAGATTTTTGACAAAAGTAAAGAGTAGTGATGTGCTTTTTTGGTGTCATTCTCATGCGACTAGAAAGAAATATAAGCAACATGATAGTGATAAGGTAGTGTAAAAATTGATTGTTTGGTGTTAATTCTCGTACGGCATGATAGAAATGTTAGTAACATGATAATAACAAGGTAGTGATTGCTAGAAGTATCTAAATGTTACTCACAATCTATATTCTTCTAATGTGAACAATATCTAGATATCCTATTCACAAAATATCTAGACGTGGTGTAGACTTTTGATAATGACGGTGCCATAACCATCAACACACTAGGCAAAATCAATAGCCAAATTCCAAGAAGATTAATTAGATTAGTCTTCATTGTTATTTCCTGCATTGATTTGAACTTTACTGGAGATGATGGGCATGCCATGAATCTGTTTGATTGATGCACATTTGTTCTCGTCCTTCCTTTGGAAAGGACATCTCTAATTTCGTTCATATTTTACATTGTAATCTGCTGCACAGTAAAGTGTGGCATCTGCCAATTGCTATTTGTTTCATAGTACACAAATGCTAGTCATGATTTCACTTTTGAGTTGACGCAGCAATAAATAGCTAATACTTTCTAGTATACTTGTAATACTGACTTGTACACAGGAAGCAAATGAGGAATCAAAATCAGTAACAAAAGCATCTGCGATGAAAGGTAGAAGTTTTTTATCTGTAACCATGAATGCAAGTGAATTTGATACGTGGCATACTTCAACGAAATATGCTAGCTCACAGTTGGCCAACTCATACTGAGACTAGAGTGCAAGGGCTGTGCAACGAGGAAAACATTTTCTAATTCCATCTATAACTATAGATTTATGATATTCATGAAGCATTTGATCTTCATCTTCTTGGAGTCTTTAAACTACTGAACTTGCTGGCAACTCTACTTGTGTTTTCTGTATTACTGCAATATGTTGCAGCTATCAAGAATCGTATGCAAAAGGACATAGATGAAGTGGGTAAAACTGCTCGCAATGTTAAAGCCAAACTGGAATCAATAAACAAAGACGTAATGATTTCTCTTTTGCTACCGTGTCTAACTTTATTTTCAGTAACTTCAGCTGAACTTCTCCCTTCTGTAATTTTGTCTCCAGAACTTGGCAAATCGAGAGAGACCTGGATGTCAGAAGGGCAGTGGTGTAGATAGAGCTAGGATGAATGTTACAAAGTGAGTTGATGGTACAGGTCTTGTGATTTAGATTTCATTATCATCTGAGCATGTATCCGCAATTGCACAGTCATTCACATTGAGTTCATATGGGTTGCAGTGTCTTGACTAAAAGGTTCAAGGATCTCATGACAGAATTTCAGGTACATCCACTTATGATGCTTGTTATAGTGTTGTTGGCTTTTCATGGTTCCCATGTTTCATTTTGACTCAGACCCTACGACAAAGGATCCAAGATGAGTATCGTGAGGTTGTGGAGAGAAGAGTTATCACAGGTATAGTAGGAGTACTTTCATTGAGAAGTATAACACTTTTAGGAAGTGTAAATAAGAAATACGGTTCAGTTTTCCTCTTTTCCAAGCATGTTCGTCTTTATTTCTGCTTGGTTTCACTTGCTTATAACCTATGATGGACAGTTACTGGAAGCAGACCAGATGAAGAGGTGAGGTTGGACAATTAAAAATGAAATCACAATCTTCACATGGATATCATTGTAATGGAGTGAAATTCCGTGAATTGTAATAGACAATTGACCACCTGATTGAAACTGGGAACAGTGAGCAAATCTTTCAAAAGGCGATTCAAGAAATGGGCAGAGGACAGGTATGTTTATTGTGTGTCCAGTACCAAGGCTTTTAAGCTTTTCATGTTAACAGAAATCAGCATAGTACCTGTCAACTGAATCTATGGTATGAGAACTTCATGCACCTCTATATCTTCTGCAGTTTCAGAATTTGAACGAAAATGTTGGAAAAATATCCTGCTACGAGTTCTGTCATGTTCTATTGCTTCCCCCAGCTAGATTGCTGGAGAGTTTATTTGATAAATCAAAGGATAATCTAAACGGAAACCTACATGATTTTAGATGTGTTTATGTCCTTTCTCAATCGAGCAAGTCATTTGTTTTCCTTACAAGGATCAAAGTCAAATTATTATGAAGTTCCATGGCTTTCATCAGTCAAAGAAGCTAACTTCCTAGTATTGAAACTAATGATTCAAAACATCCGGTGTCCATTCCGATGATTATTCTTCTATGGCCTGTGACAAGCAACTTATCTACTGCTTCATTTTGTAACGAAGATATTACACACTCAGCTCTTCAAGATGATGTTTCGCCTGTCTGTTCCAGGTGCTAAATACCTTGGAAGAAATTCAGGAGAGACATGACGCTGTAAAGGAAATTGAGAAGATGCTTCTTGACTTGCATCAGGTATACCATCAAACTCAGTGGACATTTTAAATTGAAGTTGCCTAATTAGTCCTTTTTGACAGATTTATCTCGACATGGCTGTCCTAGTTCAAGCCCAAGGAGAGATCCTCGACAACATTGAGAACCAGGTTTGGTGATCTTCGTAAATAATTGTTCTAATAGCATGTTTTGTGGTATATCCTGAATTTCGCTTGGTTTTGCATATATAGAAACATATGTACATTTCATATGGTACTTGGAAATGTTGGGAAAACACAGATGAATTTCCAAAAATGAACCGGAAAATTGCTGGTGATTTTCCAGTTCCAATAGCAGTTGTTGAGAATAAGCAGGCCATTGCTTGAGTCTTGCCCCTTGGGTCATCCTGGAGTAGGAATCTAGTTGAACTTAACCATCATGGGCAGGGTTGATAAGTGTTCATAGTATTCTTTACCAACTTCTAAAATCAATTTGCTTATTGGCTTATTGGTTGGTCAATGGTTTGGCAAGTCATAACCTCATAACTGTTTGATAGGCATAGGGTATCCTTTTCAGAAACTGAGTCGGTATCACAATTCGTACTTCTTGTTTTATTTTCAATATATTAATAGGCATTACTTCCGATCATTGTTATTGTTTTAAGCTACTTAGATATCAGCACAGTAAATACCTGAAGAACAATGACTTGATTAAGTTGAAGGCGATATAAATTTGTTCGAATGTCTATAATTACAGGTAGCAAATGCAGTGGATCATGTTCAAAGTGGAACTGAAGCTCTCCGAACTGCAAAGAACTTGCAGAAGAGGTCCAGGAAGTGCATGATGATTGCCATCATTTTGCTTTTGGTCATTGCAATTATAATAGTGCTCTCAATCGTGAAACCTTGGAAGAAAAACTAACTTGTGTGAGGAGAATGAATGTCTTCAGTTAGATATATTCTCCAAACGTTACAACTTAAGATAACATGCTCAATACTCTTCATTTTTAACTGATTCTGTACTGGCTATGATTTTCAGCCATCTTATAAACAAATGATGGAATTGCATTTTGGCTGTACTGGGACAGTTGCAATGTCATCTCATGTTAACTGATTAGATGGGTGGGTTTACATGACAAACAACTATTCTCTCAACTTATTTAACTTTTCATTTGTAATAAAGAATTATTGTCACCGAAATCCCCAGATATAGGGACTGGTTAATGCTCCGATAACCCTTCCTTCTTTCATACTCAGGATTAGTTCTTCTACATCCTTGATTTAGCAACCACCTCATTGCCAGCAGCACCAACTCCTGCAGCTCCTGGCCTAGTCCATGTTTCTTTGAATTGCTCCTCAGTCACTCCTAAAACCAAAAATTGCAACAAACACACTGTTAGAATTCCTCTTCTTTAACACTTTTAGTGTACCTGAATTTTATTTTTCCTGATACCTTTGCGCATGGCAGCAGTGGAAGCTATGCCTCCCTGGACAGTCTTGAGATACCGATCATAGAAGTTTGCAACTGATCATTTCTGATGCTGCAGAGTGTCAACTCCATTGTTCCTCTCTTCCCTCTGGATCCTCACAACATATGCCAGCATTCCTTTTCTTACAAATTCCCTTGCAAAAGTATCAATCATTAATGCATCAGCATGGAAGCTTGCCAGTGTTATGAACTGCCAACAATAGCCTAATTGAGCAATCCGAGGAATGAAGTCCTTCATTTGATCGTCAGTCATTCCAGAAGCATCCCAATTAAAAGACGGTGAAAGGTTATAAGCTAACATGATCGCAGGATGCACTGCCTTCACTCCTTCAGCAAATGTTGTGCATTCAACCCAGTCAGGGCTAGAAGTCTCCATCCAGATGAGATTCGCATGGGGTGTAAATGCCCTGCCGCGAGCAACAGCAGCAATTACAGACCCTTTAAACCTGTAGAATCCTTCTCTTGCTCTGGGCAAGTCCCGGTCCCAGAACAAATCCTTTAGCCCGATCCTGTCAGCAATCTCTCGGCCTTGCTCGTATGACAAACACTTGTCATAACCTGAACGGTTCATCCACGCATTCATTCTCTTCCTCTTCTCATCCTCACGAATGTTCATATTCCTGATTGCGTCCATGACACATTCAGAAAATGTTTTAAGTTGCGCCATCGCAATCCAGTTGTCCTCAAGGGCTTGAAGTTTAGCTCTAGTTTTGCCACCAGCCATTGCCTCTGCCATAAGAGTAGCAAAACTTTTGCCTTTAAGATTTGGATTAGTGGCACCCAAAATGAACCGATGATCCTATTGATTTGTGTTGTTTCATGTAGCCAACTATGTTGAAGTTTGTGGAGGAGTTTGCAAGCTCAGTGAGAGTGAAGAAGAGAAGCAAAATGAAGTGCAAGTTTTCAGTATTAAAGAGGAAGCTAGAGATTATGATCTTGGTAGCAATTCAAAAATGTTTGGATCCACAAACCAGAATTCGATTGGTTGATAATCAGAGTAAGAATGAAGATCAATGCAATACAAATAAGAAGAGTGAAGCTACATGCGATGGAAGATTGAAGAATGAAGAATTGGAAAATGTGCAGCAAGTGTAGATACATCAACTGGAAAATTCGAAGCAGAGTATCGATTTCTGAAGCAAATTTCCAAAAATCTGAAGCAATTGGAGTCCAACAAGTCAACAAAGCTGAGGATTTTAAAGGCAACAATTAGCATTGAAGAAATGAAGTAGGGCATCAGTTTTTGTTCCATAGCTTTCAAGCATTTTTTATCTTTTTGACTTTTGCAGCTTTATATCATTAGGAGATCAAAATGTCAGCTTTTGTTGGTATATCAACCAACAATTTTACTTTTGCTTTTGCTGAACCAATGAGATTATGTAACTTGTCAAGATCTTACTCTATTTTTATCTTTCATTTTAGACCATTGTTGTAAGCAAGCAAGGATGGTGTGAAGAGCTAACTTGAAAAGCTCAAAAACAACATTTTCTCGAATCAATGGAACAGTAGCAGCATTTTTATGAAAAACTTCATCTTCTTCTTTTCATCTATTTTTTTCAATTTCTTCTTGCTATTACCATTGATTCAGAATTATTGTGAATGTGTGTATGCATAGAGAGCTAAGTTGAAAGTTTCTTTGAGTGGAAAAGAAGCATATTTGAAAGTGCAAAATTCCATTTCTGAAACTTCATAGTTTCTATACATTCGGATTTTACAAACACTGGTTTTTGGATTCCTCAAACACTGAGATACATACATTGCTACCATAAATTGACATTTCTAGAAAGTATATTCAGTCTATGTAATGCAAATGTTGTTCTTCTCCAAAGCCTTCATTCACTCTTCAGGGTGTTTCTTCACCTTTGCTCTGCTTTTTGTTATTTACATTGTTTTCTTTGTTCAATTTCATGCCATTGAGGACAATGTGACTTTTAAGTATGAGGGGTGGGGGTTAATTGTCTAATTGTCTAACTTTAACATCTTCTATATCTAATTGTCATTATACTTTCATTCCATGAGTCAATTGCATTATGGATGAGATTGACTTTGAGTAGGGTGCGTACTATGATTAATTTGGATTGCATATCTTGTCACAATAGGAGGTTGTAATGTTAAATTGATTGAATGATTGTGCTGTAGAATGAGACAACATAGCCAAGTGAGCTAAATTGAGCCTAAAGGATTGCACTCAATCCTGTTTTCTTGTGAGTGATGATTTTCTCTTCCATGTATGCCCACTTCTAAAACTTGCATCACATCTCTTCAAGGTTACATAATCATGCTATGGTATGTCTTGGAAATGATAAAAGGCATTAGGAATG
>JANVCL010000009.1:1348902-1366130 GCA_026546855.1 Erythroxylum incrassatum
TAGTGATTAAGTTAGTTTGATAATTTTTTAGTAGCTTTAGCAGCATATCGAACATGAGCATCCAATGTATTTGTACTTTGTGTTAAGTCTTTGATATAGACATTGATATGTAACTAAAGCTTTGTAAACTCTTGTCTTTTGATGTTAATGAAATATGATTGCATTTTGCCCATTACCTTTCAAGTTGTACATTGCATTTTTCAAGTCTTTCATAAGGGTAAAATTTGTGTTTTGAATTCAGGGGAAGAACTGTATTAATTTAAGCTAAATTAGACAAAGTTGTCTTCTTGCAAGTTGTAGCTTATCTTTCTAGCTTTCCAACGATATAAAGTACGAAATGTTTGGATATTGGAGTTGAGAGATGTAATCATTATAAGTTAGTGATGTTGCATATGATGTATAAAAGCCTCAGTCGCAATCGCAAGGAAGTAGGGTGCGATCCTGCACTCGGGGAGTAGCTTTGAGTGCGTTCGCGACAAGGAAAGGTGCAACCATACCCTAGGAGTAGTGTTGGGTGCGCTCGCGATAAGGAAAAGTGTGATCGCACCTTGTCACTTCACCAACGTTTCACCACCCTGAAGGGCTTTCCAAATCTAAATATGTTTGATTCGTTTGGTCATAACTTCGTCATCCGACCTCCAAATGAAGTGATTCTTGAACCAATAGATTCCTAACACAATTTTCTATCTCTCTATGAAAATTGGTAGTCTTAGGCTTCGATTTCAAAAATATTGATGGAAAGAAAGTGAGGGAATCTGTTAGAAGAGAATGAATTGGCTATTTTACTAAACATACTTCGATATTTTAATCATATCTTAATTTATAGAGCTTCGAATGAGATTATTAATGTTTCAAAATAAACTAGAGACATAGAGCTACAATTGTTCTGAAGAAGTCAATTTGTGATTTTTGGTGACTGACTGGTGTGAGCACACCAACCTTATGGGATGTGTGTTCAGATGTCACTTAAGACGTCGGGCATGTGTCTTGCGAGAGCGAGGTGCCCAACATTAAGTGAAGACCACATTCACACTTTTATCAAACTTTTGTCTTGATTCATCAGTATGATGAGTTTTATCTTAGTTCAGTTTTAAATTAAACCATCCTCTTGATCAATGCTTAGATAATAAAAAAGAGGCCACTATTAGTATTTGTAATCCTCATGGGATCGACCCATAATTTGTTAGTGCTAGCTATAACTATATCATGAACTTGCAGTTTAAATAACTTAAATTACATTCAGTCATACCCATAAACACTCAGGAGCGTGATATTTTACTAATTATAGAATAAACTTAATATAATAGGAGGAAGCTAATTTTCAATTCAAACTTAGGTATCCCCTCCCTAGATGTACAAGCTATCAAAACCCTAGGGAAAGACAAGGTTAGTGATCAAACTTTAATCTATGGACCTGCAACTGATTATTAAGCTATTGCAATGAATTCAATCTAGTAGAAAAGAGGAAATTAGGTAGGAAAGCTAAAGCCTCTTGCCTTAAATCTTTAAACTAATAAATTTTATTTTTTGGAATGTTTGAGGTCTTAATAGTCTTTCAAATCAACTTTTGTTATAGAATCATGTTTAGTTAGTAAATCCTTCTTTGATTGGTTTTTTTGGAAACCAAGCTTAGTGAAAAGGGATTAAAGTAGCATAATTTCTTAAATAATAGATAGAACATCCTTTTAAACCATATTGCATACCATAATGGAAGAATAGTAGTAACCTGTGATCCTCAAAGGCTAAAGGTGTTAAGAGCAATCCTCATAGATCAGATGATTTACTTAAAAGTGTTAAATACTGCAATCATGCCTTCCAAAGAACTACTTTATGGATTAAATTGTAGGAAATTTATCATGGAATTTAGCTCCTTAGTTGGTGATGGGTATTTTAGTTTTATACTTTACCCTCTAGAAGTTGAAGAAAATGTCTGTATAAAGAACATTTTAAATGAGCTAACAAAATATGCCTCATATATAGAGTTGACATATCTTAAATTTGAAGGTAATATATTTACCTAGAGTAACAAACAACAAAATGTCTAATTTTTAAGAAAGAAGCTAGACAGGGCAATAGTGAATTCAAGATGGCTTTCCTCCTTTCCAGATAATAAGGCAAAGTTTGGCAATTCTACATCTCTGATCACTCTCCAATTTACATAAAAATAATTAAACTTTAGTATTATTGTTGTGTCTAGTTTATATTCCTTTTAATTGCCTTCATATCTTGATTTTAGTTACAAATCCTTGTGTTTTGATTCAAATGTGAGATAAATTGAGTGGAAATGGTTTAAATATTGCATAAATGTTAATTGAATTATTTTGGGAATTTTGTATGAAGGTTGAAGGGATTAACATAAATTTTGTATGAAAAGAGCAATAAAATATAAAAGAAACAAGAAAAGTGGTGATAAGTGAGGTGGTGACAAATGCCCTCACAGGGATGACATAACTTGCCACCCCTATGATCCATTGTTTCTTTTAATTCATCAACTTATCACATGTCATATGCAGGAGTGATGGCTCGAAACCCTAAACCTAGAGTCATACTACAAATAGAAAGGGAATAGAGGGTGAGGACTTATCAATGATTCATTCACTCTATATATACCTTCATTCGGGAAGAGGAGAGATAGAAAGAAGGAAGGGAAGATAAGAAGAGAAGCAGAGAGAGTCGGTGAAGAAGAGAGACACATAGCAGGGAGTTGGAAGCAGAGCAAGCCTTTGACCATCTGGTGAGAACAAGTTGAAGTAAAGGCGAGAGCTAATGCGGGAAGCTTGAGAGGGTAGGAGACCACCACATCTCACTTACTCGATCCCTATTTGCTTGCTTTGTTATTCATCTATTGCATTGTTTCTTGTTGTTTACTGAACTTGTTACTTTCATAGCTTAGCCGGCTGTTATTTGTCATCTTTTCATAGTTCATTCGATTATTTGCTTATTTTACTACTTAAATACTTCACTTATGCTAATAAAGATGGGATCAAAGTGTTTAATGATGATGAATCTTATGATATCCATGATGGGCTTATCTCTTTTCTTGAGAATTAATGAAGTTATTTTGGTCGACTATGCACGATTGAGTTACGATTTTTTGTCTTATGTATTGTTGTGGTTTCTATGCTGAATGAATATAATAGCATGTCCAAACTTTACATCATTTTTGTATTAAGTGAAGAAACGAGAAAAGAAGTTTAATATGGAACAGGAAACTATGAATGCTTAGGTTAAGAACTAGAAATATATTAGCTTAGGTGGTAATTAGTAGCCGAGTTTTCATAATTAATTCGGATGATAACTTGTTGAATACGAAAGTTAGATTAGTTCATTATTTGAGTTGATTTAGAACCCAACTGATAATTTTAGTTAAGGCAACTTTCCATTCATTTTCCCTTAATCATGCATAGGAGATTAAATTAGTGAAATTAATTCTCAAGAGTCTTCCATTTCGATTAATTTATTCGTCTTTGCTTCTAGTTTTGTCTACTTTTCAATCTATTTTGTGATTTTCTTTAAAGTCTTCACTCAACAAATCAGGATAGAATGTTTAGGATTACATCTATTTTTATTTTTGCTTTTGTTCAAGGTTAATTTAAGTGGACCAATTTCACCTCCGAGGGAGATGACCCTAGGTAATCACTACAACTACCTCGTATACTTGCGAGTAGGATAACCTAGGTATTTTTATAACTTATTTGGGCACAACAATTATTCCTCACTTTCCCTTCAGGTTCAATAAGCATGTGGCCTTAGATGAAGGCTTTGAAGGGGCAATACTGGAAGGGTTAAGTGGAAACATACAAGGTTCCCCCTTATTCATCTACAATGCAAAAGTTAAAAGTACAAAATAGGAACTCAAGATTATAAACAAGTCTAGACATAGTAACATCAATGCCCCTGTAATTGACTTGATGACAATCTCCAAAGAATTCACAAACTCTTATACACTAATAAGACAAACCAAGCACTTCAAAAGAAGGAGAAGGAAGTTCTACTATCTCATATAAGGATAAAAGAAGTTCAATACTCATTATTGAAGAAAACGTTAAGAGTCCAATGGATGGTGGATGGCGATAAGAGTACCTCATTCTTTCATAAATCTCTTTTGTTAAGGAAAAACATAAACAGGATCACTTCTTTATAACTAGATAATGTTTCAGTAGTCTCTACTCAAGAGGACCTTTTAAATGTTGCCTATGATTATTTCACTAAAACAATGGCTAAAAATGCAATCCCTTTTCTTCCAGATCTTTGTTTAACTCAACAATCCAAAGTAAAATTTCATATGACTATGCAATTTTCTTAGAGTCACCATTCACTCCTGGAGAAAGCTGTATATAGCCTCAAATCTAATATATCTCCAAGACTTGATTGTCTAAATGGAGTTTTCGTTAAGGAATCATAGCATTTAACAAAGGATTTGATCACTGAGGCTATGCTAAGCTTTTTTTAATAGGGTTTATATATTAAAGGAACTTAATAAGACATTTATATGTCTTATACCAAAGATTTCTATACACCTAAAATCAATTGAGAACATATTTTTTCAATGCCATTTCTCTGCAAATTTATGGATAAAACCCTTACTTTGCTTTAATATCTCCTATCCTTCCTATGCTTAGTAGGGTATACTAGATTGGATCATCCACTAATGATGGAGGTGAAAGCGAGAAAAATTTTATTTAAACTAGGAGGGGGACACATAGAAAGACTATTCAGTGAATTACTAAATTGGATGAATGAATACAACCTAATTCTCAATAGTAGATGTAGATCTTAACTAAAAGAAGATGTGGTCATCTAAAACTTCTTCATGTATGTGTTACAGTAGTTAAACTACCAATCTGAATCCCCACTGGTACCTTAGTTCTCAACTGAGAGATGGAGACTAATCAAAGGTTGAGGATGAGTATCAAATTGGTCTCACGGGGAAGTTAGGATATATAAAGAGGACAACTCATTCCAATAATCATTATATCTACCTTATATACTTTAGACATGCATGTATAAGTTATAAGAGCAAATGGAAGCTAAATGTTTTAAGGAAAAGAAATTGCAAGGAAAGAGTGGAGAAGCTAACCTTCTAGAGAGAACATATGTAGGGGAAATGTTGTAAGTAGATCATCAAAGCTCTAACCCTAAGCTCCACTTGAAAAACATTAAAAAAAAGGTAAATTAGAACTCTTATTGCAGCATGCAACAGAATTCCTATAATGAATTATGTGCAGTAGCTATGGTGGAAAAGATTTTCCTTAGAAAAGAAGTCTCACTTTTAGCTAGGCATAGTGTTCATCTTGTAGTGTTGTAATATGCTTATATGCCCTAACTCATTAGAAGTTAAACTCAATGTTAGAGCTTTGTATGGCCTTGTGGCTCCGTTTATTTATCAATTTATTTACATATCTTTTCAAAAAAATTAATTTCCTAAAAAAGAATAATAATATTTTAACAATGAAAATAATATATAAGACCTAATTATATAACTATAATTTTATTAATTCTTGTAATTATCATAATTTATAATGACTAAATTACCTTTATATATTATAAATTATTTATTAATATACAAGAATAATTTAATTAAATATTAGTCATGATAACTATGATGGTTATCAAAATGGTTTCCAACCATTTTTTCCATAGCCTATATTTGTCATTAAAATTTTTAAATAGCCAATATTTGTGGCTAAATTCTTGCCTAAGAACGGTTGATCAACGTACAAGCAATGTGGCGATTCCAATTCTGTTAGTTCACAAGTATCGGAAACTTCGATCCATAGCCAAAGGCAACATATAGATGTCAACCCGAAAACATTCAACAAACTAACTATAGCTAAAATGCAGCTAGCGTGAACAAGTTTCAAACAATATTTAATTATCATCTTTCAGATGACTAATTAGGGAAGTGAACACAACAATAACAACTTGTTCTTGCTCTTAACAATGAAGTTGGTGGTGGAAATACTAACAGGTGCTCTCTTCTACGTTCAACTGAACAATGATGCCACATTTGCTGATCTCAAGCGAGACATCGCGGCTCAACAAAACCTACCTCATGATCGTCTCGTTTTGTGTCTAGAGAATAGTCAAAATCACCTGGTAATCCGACACGAAGAAGAAGCATCTTTGATCGACTTTGGGATTCGAGATGGATCACACATCTATCTCTTCTTCAGTCCCCTAGATGATGGGTCTGTTAATGATGTTGTGTTCGCTAATCCTGAACATGATTTATTCTTCATGTAGTATCCAATTCCCTGTTTTTGAGGTTGCAAGTCTGAAGATTGCGATCTAGTAGCAGACAAGTAATTACAGCGATCGGAGATTGCTCTCACCCTGGTAGTCATTTGTAAAGTGCAGTTGCACACAGATACTATAGTAATGCAGTATATGAAACGTAACCTTGCTATGCAGGCCAACGAAACAATTAATACTTGTCAAGATAGATTAAAGTTAGAAAGAAAGTGATGATTTGTTTTTCATGCTTAAGCACATATTTGGCAATGAATATGAAATTTCCAGTTAGCCAAAGAAAAAAACACTATTCTCATTCCTCCTTACGAATATAAATCTCTCTCTCTTCAATTGCCATAAAGTTGGATCAAACTTTATACTTCAATAGGTGTAAAGGGGCCGCAGATCCTCTGTACCCATAACTCTGTGCCAACTCTATTCTAGATGGAGCCTCAAATCTTCTGTGCTCATAACCCTGTGTCAACTTTGTTCCAAATGATCCTATATATAGGTTATGGGCACAGAGGATTTGAGGGTGGGATGATGTGGAACAAAATTGGTACAGAATTATGGGCACAGTTAGGCCGTGTAAAGGAAAATTGTTGTTTCATTAAAAAATATAATAGCAATTTCAAGCTGTAAAAATGTCCAAACCCAACTTGAGACTAACACAAAGAAAAAGAAGCTCAAATTTCACATGTAAACAGAAAGAGTAACATGGACTTTAATTCTACGTAATTGAATCAATAAAGAAGAAAGACACGTCGAGACGAAGAAATTAAAAAAGAGCAGAGAAGACTGAATTAAATAGATATTATTATTTCCCCATCCAAAGTGGACATTGAGAGGAAATGGATTTTAAACGTTGGGACAAAATCATAAAGGGAATGGCAGCGATTAGGATTGCGACAGTATAACATATGGAATGTGGATCGAGATAAACTAAGATTGAAGAAATAGGGAAGTGGAAGAGAAATTGGGTTTCAAAAGTGTGCATGTATATATCTAACGTAAGTTTCCCTTCTTGTGTTTTTTTGGAAAATTGAATACATGATTCAACTTACAGACACACCTACGTGGTTTAATATACATGTCAGAAGGAGGAATAAATATATATATATATAATTCTATACTTAACCATAAGATTAACATAGATATAAATTAAGCTATGGAAATTAAACTTAAAAATCTAGAATACAAACTAAATAAACTTGGATTGTCTCCTAAGAAGTATTTGTTTAACTTTATTAGCTTGACTTTCCTACTTTTAACTTAAATTAGATCTATAACTAATGGCTTTCTTCTACCTGTCTTCCTAAATAAGGGTTCATTAGTGCATAAATAAGCTATATGATGTAATATGATAAGGATATATGGTATCAAGTTATTAAAACCAAGTAAATTATCTAAATTGTTTAATAAGGATCAACATAACTCCCTGAATCTTTAATTGACTTCGACAATTTTTTATGTGGGTAGTAGGAGCACTCTTAAGACATCTGTTAATAATCCTTGATAGCCTCCTTATTTGCTCTTCCTGTTCATCTTTCTTTTCTTATCTTCTTGAACAATAAATTCCTCCTTTGCTCCAGCCTCTATCTCCTTCTGCACTCCTCAAATTTATTGCATTCACTTGTTCCCTCAAATTTGGCTCCATGAATCCAGATGATACACCTGACTAATTTTTAGAAATAGGCTCATTTAGTTGTCCAATCGAAAGTCTTATGTTATGGAAAGAGGCAAATGACTTTTCATTTCTATAGATGGTAGCCTCAACTACAGTAATGGCTTTCATTATGAGCTCCTCAAGACTTTCATTCTTCTCTTGTTATTACTGTTGAAGAAATTTAGGTAAAACTTGATCATTCCGTGGTTGTTGCTCTACTTCAGATTGTAAGTATCATAATAGAGGATATTTTAGGGCTAGTTCCTTATGAAAATTGGATTCTCCCATATGTAGCTTAAAGTTTGGCATTTATGATTGGGATGGTCACCACCATAAATGTCTCCCAATCATAAATGTCATACGTATGAAAGATATCGATTAAGCTTCCAAATACGTGTCACCATGCCTCTTATTCCAAACTTCCAATATTCTCATTAATGATGGCAAACCATAATCCCTAAAGAATAATGTCTTTCCCACCCTTCCATTGTGTCTAGTAGATATAACAGTGAATATCCAAATTCTTAAAATAAATCACAAATACAAGATTTAAAAAAGATAGTTATAAGAAAAGATAAATAAACATAAAAATAAACTAAACGTGAAAGGAAAATAATGGCTAGATTAATAGAAATTAAGTGTTTCTAATATCCTAGTCCCTAATAATGGTGTCAAAAACTTGATCGCATTAGTTTTAATCGTAAGTGCATGATATACTTATGGCTAGCACTGATGAGCAAAGATCGATCCTATAAGAACTATAATTACTTTGTACTTATCATCTTTCTATTATCTAGTCAAACAAATTATGGTGATGGTGATTAATCAAATGCAAAATGAAGATAATAAACTAGCTAAATTGATACAATTGAGAAACGAGAATGCAAATTAAACTAAGAAACATTCAATAAAAATATTAGTACTCAAAATTTGAATCCCTCTTGAGACTTCACCTGTCAATTTAATCTAGAGTTCACTAAACTATGAAAATTCCTCAATTATGCTAATATCTTTCTTAAGATTATTAACCATTACTCATAGGTTGATTAATTGAAATCTCTTTCCAATTAAAACCCGTAGAATTGCATTAATAGATTTATGAATTTCATTATTAGGATTAGCCCTAATTCATAAAATTTACATTGACTTATCTCTAGATCTGCAAACATCTCTTTTTAATTATACTAGATTTATTCATATAAAGGATTTCTAAATGTTAATTACATGAAATCACACATTAATTAACATACTGGCAATATTAATTCAAGTATAATTAAAAACACATAATTGAATCTCAATGAATCTAAAGAATAAAATAAAATAAAATCACTACAAGTTCTATCACGAGATTCATCTAATCTAGCTTCAATAAAGATTTTGTTCCTAAACATAAAAAACATAATAACTAAACTAAATGAAAACCAAAAATTTAAAAGAAACATGATGAAATCCCTTTTACTCTTTAAGAAATCCCATTTAGATTGATGGAAATCTACTACGAAAGTGTTTTCTTACTTGCTCTTCATTTTCTCTATTGTCTTAAGTCATTAATTTATGTTTCCTAAGCATTTTCCTTACTTCCGCCACTTAATATTGGCTTTTAAATTTTGAAAATTTGATTTTAGGAGATAAACAGGCATCAATATAGGCATATTATGGCTATGTACTTCAAACAAGCACTTGATGCTTTTTTTAAATCCAACATTGCATGAACATAAGTATTTATTATTGTCAATAAAACCTACTCATCACTCATTAAGAGTGTGTTCATTGTCAACATTGACATGTTCCACAAAAATCAATCAACACACCCTCAAACTCTTTAAACATGTCTATATTCTTATCATGCTTTCCATAATTTAGTTTAAACAACTCCAAATTGCTCCAAACATATCCAAGTTCATTTCTTTTGTTCCAAATAAGTGAATTAGACCCTAAAAACAAAATACAAACAATGTAAGCACTAGAAACAATAAAAATATGACCAAATATAAACCTAAAAATATGACCAAATCAACACATATCAGTGGCCGACCAATGTTAGGTTTTTGGGTATATTGGTTGACCAATGTAGGTAAATGATTGGCTGGTGTCTCTTAGAAGAAAGAAATTTTTATACTATGAGTTTGTACAACATATTGGTCAACTAGTATGGCATATTTGTTGACCAATATGCTTATATTGTTGATCAATGAAGTATGAAAGGTCAAAAAATAAAATAAAATTATGCATCATAAGTTTGTGTTAGTGTTGGTTAATATATTGTTCAACTAATATGCTAGAATGGTAAACCAATGTTATTATTCATAACAACTATCAACTATTTTAGGTTGTTTTGAGTATCAATAAACCACATATAAGTTATAGGAGGTTGACTAGATATAATAGAGAGTTATTAAGAGAATTAAAAGCAAGATAGTTGTATTCATTGCATAACACGTTTTAAACCCTTATTCATAGGCGTGAGTAAAAGAAAGACTTTTTTTTAATTGTATAATTGTTGCAATTGGAAAAATTACTTGGGATTTACCTTTTAAGTGTGTCTCTTGACCTTCAACAAGATTTCTAAAGAGTTATTCTTTGGTCATAGCAAAACAAGACGATTATAAAGATTTTTTTCCTCATGAAAAAGAAAATATTGTATAAAGGGTTTCTCTTCACCCATTAAAAAAAGAAGATAATGAATTCTCAATTAAAATTTGGGAATTAGGCATAGGCTAATGGCTATTTGGTCAAATTACGTACCATAAGTTCAAAAGATATGAATAAGCTCATATTGCATGTTAATTTAATAAATGCATTTATTTAACATCATTTATAATATATCTCAATTTTAAAAATTATTTTAAATAATTATGAAGCCAATAAATATAATACATTATAGTATGAGTATTATTTTTAGTGTATTTATTTTTATTACATATTTCTTTATAAAATCAAAAAAAGTTCTTCACTAGATTATAATTCAACTTTAAATTAATATATATTAAATTTTGTTTTGATTTTACAAACACATCATATATGGAACATTAATTTTATAAATTTATTTATAAATGAAAAGATATAAATGGTGTCTTGATTTTACAAATATAGTTATTTAGAATAAGTAATCTTTTGTTCCAATTTTTTTATAAAGTTTAATTTAGTATAAACTTAAAGTAGAAGTATGTTCATTAGAATATGCTATGCGTCAACTCTTTGTACATTATTTGAGTTATAATAAACTTTTCACAATGCATATATATAGAGAAAAGCTATATTAAACTTTTTACAGGTACGATTTATTTAAGTTTATTAAATTTTTTGTATATTATACATGCAATCATCTTAAATGCCGAAAGAAATAAATATAACTAAGACTAAGTTAACTTTGTTATCTCTAAACATTAGATCACTGGGATATTTCCCAAGGCTTTGAATTTATCCATCAATTACATATGTTTAATGATGAATGATCTTTTACATAAGAAGATTTAACTACAAAATCATTCTTCCATGGTTAAATATAGTGTTATAAAATGTAAGGATATATAATATATGTATGCATTTATTAATTTAAATCATCATTTAAATGCAAATGAATTGATCCACTAATTTCTATAAATATTTAATAGGATAATTAAAGTTACTTACTCTTGGATTTGTCATTTATCATATGTTAAAGAAGTGCAATAATTTATAGTATGAATCTTATATATATGTACAAATAATTATTTATTTGATATTATAAAATTATGCAAAAAAGAAGATGAAAATTATTCTGTGAATCACGTACATAAAATATTACGAAAATAAAATTTTGAATTGAATAATTTAAACAATTAATTAAAAATTTTAAAAAGTTGATTATTGAAATAAAAATTTAAAAGAATTGGAGCTAACTCTATCATCCCTTGGATTCTTGTAAGGGATTTCAACTATATTATGAATCCAACTTAGGCACAAGTTAATACAAAATTTTCTTTCACCAACAATTAATTCCAAATTTACTAATTACAATCTACCAAACCAAAATTCAAGACATAAGCAATACACAATTCACATCATGATCATTTTAAACATTTCATACCTCGGAACATGTCAATTGAGTGCACATACAATTTTTGCAATGTTTTTTAAATCATGATTCATATGTGTATGCGAATATTATGCATGTGAATGATGGCTTGTATGTGAATTTTGAACCTAAGTAATGCATAGTATAATTAAGTCTCAAATAGATGCTAGTATATTTGTGTATTTAATAAATAACATTGTTTTGAATAACTCTTTGCACTTAGAGTGCAACTGACGTTTTTATTACGTATTTTGAGAAATAATATTGTTTTCAACAAACTTGCACTTGAAGTGCAAAGGACAATGTTTTGTCATAAATTAGTTTTCCTTTGTTTTACTCCTTAACTGTTTTTGTTTGATATTGTTATTGATTAATATTAAGTTACTTTTATCATAAATTGATAATCTTAAGAGTGAATGTGTGATTCCCCTAGTCACACCATCGTGTTGTTTTCTCACCGAAGGTTCCCCATAACCTTGCCTAAAATGGAGGAAATTCTATAGGAAAGTTTTATCTACTCACTTGGGGAGATCCAACGGATGAAGGGATTCCAATGGCCAAAGATAATCCCTACCCATGGTCAGAATATGGAATTCCTCTTAACATGTTGAAATAAGGAAATCTTGACAAGCTAATTCAGCTCTTCATACATACAAAAATCATCACGAATTCAAGGTGGGAATTGATTGGATTTCAGCTAGGATCAAAGGCTATAACAAGAACAACTATGTTCTGATTCTTTACCACAAAAGTGCATAATCAATCGTCATGTTATCCTCGTACCTCTCTTTTAAATTTTAACCATATATTAACAACAAGCTCTATTAATCCCAATTTTCCTTTAGGTTGTATCCAATTAAAACAATCTCTTACTTAAATGATTTATATTTTTCATGGTCTTATTTTAACCCTTAAAGGAAAATGGATCAATTTGGAGTATACTTGAGTCAATTTAATGCAAATTTGGTAGACCAGAAGAGGACATAGAACACGACAATAAGCAAAGGGAAGGGGACTTGAAGGGAAAGGAGGGCTCAGCAATTCTGAAAATAAGTGAAGGAAAAAAAAACAAAACGTAAGTTAGCACTAAGAGTATTAGGAAATAAAAATGATGGAAAAGTGGAGAAACTTGGAAACTAAGTAAAGGAAAATATATATATTGATTTTATAGATGCATTTAATTAACATCATTTATATCGTGTCTAAATTTTTTAAATTTATTTTGAATAATATAAAGTCAACAAATATAAATAATGTATTTTGAACCTTATTTCATTATATTTATTTTGTATTTATTATTACATACTTCTTTATGACATCAAAAATAGTTCTTTGTTAGTGTACAAATAAAATCTAATTTAATTTGGCTTTGATTTTACAAATACATTATTTATTTTATCTTAATTTTATAAATGTATTTGTTGTGAAATAATATGCAGTAAGAATATAATAGAATGAAACTAAAATAAGAATGACAAGAAGATTCTTGATGAGATTTGGTCAATTAGGTGTACCTACATTTTTAGTAGTCAAAAACAACTAATTTTGTAGTAATTAGTCACTCAATTAATGAGGATTTTATATTTCATATATATTGATTAGGTTTACATAAGAATAATTATATATAAACTCTATCTAGCATAATTTAACATAACTTGTGCCTTTAGTAGACTTAACTTAAACATGATTCTAATAGGCCTTAAAATTCTTTCAGATATTGAAAATCACCAAAAATATATTTTCAGATAAAGTTGTTTATTGTACACACGACTTAGTCTATAATTGTGTCTTAGGTCATGGATCTCATTGTCTCTTTCAAGAATATGATACATATTTTTGCACTTTTACGTCCCAAATCATGAATCTTTCTATTTCCTTACACTTATGGACATGGTCTAGGATATATTCTTACTTGATAACACCTTTACTACACCAACATGCTCGTGTCTTTAGCCTCTGTCTTTACCTCTGATCTCCAAAAAGGAGCACACCTTGGGCCATGTTCATATCCTAGGTTATGCTCACGTAAAAAGCATCCAAGAAGCTTCTTTTGCTTCTCAAAACTTCAAGATTGCATGTCTGTGTATATGAGCCATATACAACAATCTCTACCTTAATGAATATAGTGTATTCAGCTAATAAACTTTAAGAAACACCTTAAATATTGCCTATTCATTTACGTGATCTGTACACAATAATATCCATCTTTGAAAATATACTTTATATAGGTTAGGTTGTAAACATGTCTAACACCTTAAAACATTAATCAAGTCTAAGCAATGCTTGAACTATTCCTTGCTAATCAACTTTGTTAACATGTTATCTGTATCCTATAGAATGTGAACCTTTTTCAATAAGATGTTTCTAGATGAACTCAATTCCTCTAGTGTGTGAAACCTTACATCCTTCATTATAGCACCTCTTCATTATCTTTCTTTTGACTGACTGTAGTCCCTTGAAAAGTAGTTAGATCCTCGTCATCAATGGTAAGAGTATATGTAATTGAATTCTTCTTATCCATATTTACATAAAAGTCTATTGATTCTTCTCGCTCTATCTATGGCTATGCTATGCTAATGCTTTCTTATTGACATTAGTCTATTTCTTTAACTATAATTTCCATCCACGTTAGCAACTATTCCAAGTTATGATGGATCTACTTATACTATTTATTATTCTTGACAAATGGTCTCCATATATTTGCATTAACATATAATGCTCCCTAAACATTGAGTCCTTAAATGTTACCTTATACTTTTTATTAAGCAAACAAAAATATGTACCTTTTACTACTTTACCCTTCGTGAAGCTCCTCTTATAAATTTTCGTGACCTCTTGTTCACCGAGATGACCTAATTACATGTTCCATAATATAGTGTTATCTTCTTTTAACTTTACTTTTGCTCCTTCTCTAAGTATAATTATGCTCCGTATTAGTCTATAGATTTTTTTTTCAATTTAAACTTTTATCTCAATCATCATGCCTTTTACCACCTTAATATTATCTCCATTTTATATCCAAAACAATTCACATACAAGATGGTCAATGAAATCAACTTCTTCCTCAAGTCTTTTATATTTCAAACACTACTTAACACTTTAATAATGTATATTAAACATCTTAATCCTAACATGTCTAATTCTAAAATTTTATAAGCTTTATCATCCACCAAATAGGATAATCTAAAAGTTCCCTATTGTTTATGACAAAACATAATCCTTATTTGGTATCATGTGGTGATTTTTATGTATTCAAAATCTGTGAGTCCTAAGTTGGTTTATTAAAACATAGAACATGTGTCTATCACTGCAATCTGAGTCCCTACTCTTCACTTTATTAATAGACCTTGACAAATAGTTTCTGTTCTCTCTGCTCCTTATTTGGACAGTTCCTTTTAAAATATCCGATTTCTCAAATTGGTAGCACTAAAATATCTTTCTACCCTTTGGTTTCAACCTAGAACTCCACTTAAATGAACCATCTTTACTCTATTTTCTTCTACAATCCTAATTTCTCCTTAAATATAGCCCTTCAACTTAAGAGCATTAACCAGCATTTTGTCTCTGTTAGTTGTATTCCAATAAAACAATAATGATATCCTCCATATGACAATCTTCTTACCTAATGTGAGGGTTGTTACTATATATTCATAAGAAAAGGGTAAAGAACAAAGGATAATAATTGCTTTATCATAATATGTAACAGTTACTTCAAGTTGAAATATATCACTGACTATTTTGTTAAATGCAATGTTATGTTATTCCAAAATTTTTGCCTCCCACATCTTTAGCCTATACAGTATCTACTTCAAACATATGGAGAGGAAGTAATATCCATAATGTGGCACATGACCTCATATGATAGACATAATCAAATGTTTCCATTTGTTCAAGGTTGTAACTCCTTGCAACCGAGTTCATCCATATCTTTTGGCATATTCTGTATTAGCTTCAAATACTTCACTTTATATTGCCATAGTCTGAAATTCATGATTTTATTAAACTTCTCCCTACTTCAAACCTTGCAATCAAATTTATTATTGTCTTAATTATGCTCTGATACCACTTATTAAAAATAATATGCAACAAAGATATAATATAATGAAATAAAAATAATAAGACTTTAATGATGTTTAACAAATTGGGTGTGCTTACTTCCTCGGGATCTAAAAGTGACTAATTTTGTAACATCCCACCCCCTACTGGAAGGGTAAAATAGTAATTTGGCATAGGATGAGATGGATTGGGCTTAAGTAGGACTGTTCATGCATACTAGTAGTGGTAAACAGAGAAATTTGTGCACATGAAATAACTATACTTGCATACATGATATTCTCGGTATTTGAGCCTAAACGAATTTTGATTGTGAATAACGTGGTTATTGTGTTTGAAAAATTATTCTGGGTGATCCATTGTGTGTTTTACATTTTCAGGAATTTTTAGGAATTTTTCTGGACTTTTCCGGAGAAAATTACCAGACCGGAAAAATCGCCAAGTGGCGAACCGGTTGATTTTCGGTATCGAAAATTTCTATCCAATGACACTACAATATTGGGTATATTATTTTGGGATTGAAATTAGGGCCATTGGACTTGAATGGGTCAAATTTCATTAGGGTTGCTAAATCCTATTACAAGTTTTTGTTTTATTCCTCTTTTGTCTTTTGTTTATTTTGTTTTTTTCCTTTAAATGACACTTGTCCTAAGGGATTTATTGCTTTTGTCTTATGCTTACTTGTTCCTCTCTCGGTTATGCCTTAATAAAAGAATGAAAGGATAATTTTGATTGCTTTTGTTCCTCATCAACCGAAACCTTCTTCATTTTTCTCCATCTCCATCGATTTTCTCTTCCTTTTCTTTGGCTTGGCTAATTGTTGTCCAACCTTAAGAGCCTTTCATGCAACCAAGCTACCTTCTTTTCATGATGATGAAAACCTTGTGTGAGGATTAGAAAGTAGAGAAAGTGGAGAAGTTGGTGTAGTATTGAAGAGAGAAAAGCTTGATTAGGTAAGTTTTATGTTAAGCTTTCATTATGCATTTAATGAATAAAATGGTTGTTAGATGCATTGATTGGTATGTATTGGTTATTATCTATGTTTATAATGCATTAATGACATGAAATTTATGGTTTGATTTGTTGGGCATGTTTGTGGAAGAATTGATGAGGTTATGATGATTAGTGTGTGAATTGTGTGTTTTGAAGTGGTTTTAGTAATGTTAAATGGTTAAGACTTAAAGGCAATTGATTTATGATGGATGCTGAAAATTATGG
>JANVCL010000009.1:1417572-1428783 GCA_026546855.1 Erythroxylum incrassatum
TATATCAATATGGACTATTTTGCAATTTTTAAAAAGTTTAGGGACTATTTTATAAATTTAAAAAATATCTCGAAACGAAACCGGGTACCGACCGGTATCGGTACAGTTTCGTTCTAGAGCTCAATTTAGTACCGAGCCCGGTACGGTATTCATAACATTGCTTGAAGCATGAATCACCAAGTACCGCAATTCAGTAAAATAATTTACCTTAAAACTTGAAGTATGAATCATTGATCAATGCAACTTTTAATGCAAAAAGAAAATGCTAGAATTGAAATTTACAATGAAAAGTTAAATTTTATAAACTATATGAACAAACAAAAATAATGTATTTGATGAATGTTTTAAAAATTATATTAACAAAATACGAGGTTTAAGATTAATTATTTAACTGGTAATAAAATAGATATATAATAAAGATTGAGTAAAATTAAAAGTTTTAAATAAGATTGAAGAAAACGATTATCCTTTTTTTTCGAACAAGTAAAAGTTTAATTGAAAGAAACTATTAATTAAAAATTAACTTGTTTATTTTAATTATAAAAATTGATTAATTTATAAAAATTAATTGATTATTTTTAATAATAAAAATATTTAAATGAAAATTACAATTCTTTTTTCTTAAAATATTTGGTTCAACTATATTTTTTTTATTGTTTACCAATTTTAAACAAATAACAAAATAAAAAAAAAAGAGAAAAAAGAAAAAAACCAAGCAAGTTGGTTTGGTAGAACCGAAGGCTTATAATAACGCCGCCACCAGGTTTGAGGTTCATTAATGGACCCAATTTGCCCAGTTGATTCAAAGTGCGCTTCCCTAATTTCAGCTCTTCTCCATTCTTCTCCTCCTTCCCAAGTCCAGGCAATTTCTTTGTCTTTTTAATTGCTACTGTTTGTTCCCATTGTTGGTAGGTATTCTTTTTTTTTTTTAATCCTTCTGAATGGTCATTTTATATGTTACAGGAGTATTTTGGTGAACTTATATCCGCAAGGCAATGCCCTGGTATCCAAGTCAATCAAAATGGCGACTTTGGAAAGGGTACTACTGCTACTTGCAGTGTTATTGTGTCATTTGATGAATTTTAGTAAACTTTTCAATGTCCAAAGAAAATAAATTGTTCATCGTTACTAACTGATTCTTCATATTGATGCGGTAAGGCTTTCTACATGGAGGCAAGATTTGGGTTGAGTGTTTTTTTTCTTTTTTTGGGGTCATGAGTCTAATCTCAAAGTTGCTTACTTGATAGAGTAGACAAGTGTATTAAAGGTTTAAGCTGCTTAATGACCCCAGTTGCAAAATCGACATTCTCAGGTGTCTATGCTAACAAGGAGTTTAAAGAAGGAGAACTTGTTTTGAAGGACCAAATGCTAGTAGGTCTTCAGCATCCTTCAAACAAGGTCTGGTCTGTTTGACAAGTATTTCTTTTATTTCCTTTATTTATATATATTTTGCTTGAAGAGTGCTATTACCTTTCCCATAAAGCATGCAGGTTTATAACTTTTAAACTTTTTGTTATTTTCATTTTGCAGATTGACTGTCTAGTATGTAGTTTTTGTTTCCGATTTATTGGCTCGATAGAACTTCAGATTGGGAGGAAACTTTATTTGAAAAATTTAGGTGTCTCCTCTAGTAATGGATGTGGTAGGGAAAGACACATTTCAAAATATCATTCCGCTGTCGGTTCATCTAGCGAGGAAGATGATTCTTGCATGGAAGACAGTGCTCCCAGTAGATCTGGGTCTAAAGTTTCTCTGCATAATGGGGTTGCAGAATCATTAATGAACGGTGAACTCATACTGCCTCACTCGGACAAATTTTCCTTGCCCACAGTTGTTTCTTGTCCCGGAGGATGTGGAGAAAACTACTACTGTAGGTAAGGCACCTTGGTGTTTTTTCATGCTCCCTCTTGCTATCTATCTTGTACATTGAAACTCAGGCAGTAACTCGAGGAAATATAGTTAGGCCTTGCTGATACACTAGCTAGACATAGGGCTATGTGTATGATTGAGATTGTGTCCCCCTTTGCTGAATAGATTTTCCTAATTTTGTCAATTGCGTTTCTAATGGTGTATATCCAAACACTTTAGTATGACTAAAGGCAGCATTGACTTGAGCTTATGAAAAATACACTTGGTCTAATACTTCTGCTCACTACTTGTTTCAATGAACATATTGAAAAGCCTGTGAGATTAATCAGAGTGCTGATATGTTTCGTGAAGTTACTGTATAAATCACTAGAGGTTAATGACTTAAAGCACAAGTAAAAGTATTGATCAGAGATAACACAATATAGATTCAAGCGATAAATAATGTAAAATAGGAAGTTATTATGATTTGGGTTAAAATTATTTTTTCCCAATTTCAGGTCTTTAAAAATTAATCAAACACATCAAAAACTGTTTTGTGTCCAAACCTTCTTGCAGAACCCCAAAAGCAGTACTAGTGCAATTCCAAGCACACGCATAGGCATTGTCATCAGTTTGATAGTTTCTCTTATAATATTTGAAACTGCTTTTAAAAAGTCTTAAGTCATTATAATGTGGATGAACATGTTCAAGAAAGATTCCAAGCACACGCATAGGCATTGTCAGCAGTTTGATAGTTTCTCTTATAATATTTGAAACTGCTTTTAAAAAGTCTCAAGTCATTATAATGGGGATAAACATGTTCAAGAAAGAAAAGAAATATATTCATTAATTTTTGCTCACTTGGGGTCATGTATGAGGCTTACTAATTCTGGCTTATCAATTATTGGTGATTCACACTTTTTTTTCTCTGAACTTCAAATGAAACCTACCATTTGCCTTTTTCAATATTAAGCATCCAGATTGAACTAATCCCATTAATTGTGTGGCCAATATGGCTATGGTTGTAGCACATCATGTGCAGAAGCAGATTGGAATTCTTCTCATTGCTTACTTTGTACTGGAGCAAGGTCACAATCACTATGTAAGGAGGCACTTTTGGGATTTATACAACATGCCAATGGTAAGGATTAAATTTCAAAATTATTTCTTCGAACAATTTTTATTTCATGTTTTGATGCTTGTTCATTCTATTTTCCTTCTTTCAGAAACAAATGATATTTTTCTTCTTGCTGCCAAGGTATGCATTATTGAACTTTATTGGTAAAACTTTCCATTTATTATGTCTGTTTTCTCAAATGAGCAACTCTACTAATTATTTATCTTTTAAAGTGTATATCACAACTTTACTGCTGGTAGAAATATATGAGATATGGTCTTAGTGATGCATTTATTAAATTAAGATAATCCCCATTGTTAATTGTTTCCGTGTATATCCTTGTTTAGAAACTTTTGGTGTCATATAACCTAAGTTCTATGATTGAATTTTATAATGCTGCTGTGAAAGATCTTTTCTTCCATGATTTGCGAGATTGGGTGGTGTTAGAAACTCTAGCTTAAGAGGCTAGAGATCCATATAGTATTGATAGTAAATCAGTGGAAATACTGCTATTAATAGTGAAACCGATGATCACTCACTAACCAGAGCAAGAGTTGCTCCTCAGGGAAAGAATATCTTCTTTCACTGTCACAATACACTCCTTACTTCCTCAATGCCTCTCTCCTCTCTCTCCCCTCCTATTAGCTGCCCCTCGTACATTCTGTTATTCCTTGTGCCACCTCAACCCAATTCTAACTAACTCTGACATCACCCTCTTCATTCATCACAGCTCCCTGTTTCTTTGTACGTGAATACACCCTCCATATCCTAGGCTTAGTATTATTGATATCATTGGCCCTAACATTGCCCCCTCCTAGAAGATCAACCTTGTCCTCAAGGCTGAAATGAGGAAATTGGCTCCGAAGAACGCATTCATCTTCCTAAGTAGCATTCCCCATAGGCTTACCTTTCCAATGGACCAAGCACTGCCGAATTGAGTGTCCCTCCGTGGAAATAACTCTGCTGGCTAGGACAGATTCTGGTTCCACCATATCCTCTATTTCGATCTCCATATCCTCTGGTAAGTTTGCTTCCACCGTGTAATTGCCAACTGCTTTCTTTAATTGGGACACTTGAAAAACGGGGTGGATCCTAGAATGTTGTGGAAGTTTAAGTTTGTAAGCAACAACCCCCAACTTCTCCAGAATTTGGAATGGTCCAAAGTATCTGGCCGCCAACTTCTGATTAATTCTTCGGGCCACCGAAATTTGTTTGTGAGGGCGGAGCTTTAGAAATACCCATTCTCCCACCGTGAAGGATAAGGGAATCCGCTTCCTATCGGCAAATTTCTTCATCTAATCTTGAGCTCGCTGAAGATTATGTTTCAGCTGAAGAATAGCCTCATCCCTATCCGCCAATTCCCTTGCTACAGCCTCCACTTTTGTTTCCCCTTGTAAAAACCGAACTAGTGTGGGAGGTTTTCTGCCATAAACCAATTCAAAAGGGGTGGAACCTGTGGATATGTGAAAAGTAGTGTTGTACCACAATTCAGCCCATGCAACCCAATAAGACCAATGTTTGGGCTGTTTGGAAGCAAAGCACCGTAAATAAGTTTCTAAACATCGATTGAGGACTTCAGTTTGTCCATCCGTCTCTGGATGGTAGGATGAGCTCATATTTAGCATAGCCCCCTGAAGTCGGAATAATTCCCTCCAAAATAACTCACGAACAAGGGATGTCAATCACTTATGATCGATGAAGGAACTCCATGTAGACGGATAATCTCTTTTACAAAAACTTCAGCCACACTCTTGGCAGTATAAGGATGTTTCAAAAGAATAAAATGGCCGTATTTAGACAATCGATCCACCACCACCAACACCGCTTCATGTCCTCTCGATTTAGGAAGTTCCGTGATGAAATCCATGGAGAGATCTTCCCAAATTTGGTTAGGAATCGATAGAGGTTGCAACAAACCACCCGGCGAAGTTGCTGCATATTTTTGCCGCTGACAGGTATCACAAGACTTAACATTAGTCTTGAATAGACCTTTTCATGCCAATCCAATAGAGATTTTGAGCAATCCTCCTATATGTGCGAAGGAACCCTGAATGGCCCCCTATAGGTGAAGAGTGAAATTCTTTCAGAAATAGGGGAATAAGAGCAGATTGAGCTGAAATTACTAACCTCACTTTGTATAAGAGGACACCTTGGTGCAACAAAAACCCTTTCCTTGCAGCTGGATTTTGCTGCAATTCTCGGATAATTTCACTGAGCACCAGATCCTTGCTAAACTACTGCTGAAGAATGTGATGATTAGCCCACAATGGATATGACAAAATGCTTCCTAACTCAACCTCTTCACCGATTCTTGACAAGGCATCAACAGCCTTGTTTTTGGGTCCCGGTTTATAAATTACCTCAAAGTGATACCCAAGTAGCTTAGCCATCCAACACTGTTGGTCCATAGTGGAAACTCTTTGTTGTAGCAAGTATCGAAGACTTTTCTGATCCGAATAAACAACAAAAGGTCCTAATAAGTAATGGCGCCAATGGTGTATTGCCAAAACCAATGCCATCAATTCCTTCTCATAAGTTGACTTGGAAAGATTACCCTCCGATAAAGCCTTACTAAAATAAGCAATCGGTTTTCTCTTTTGCATTAACACCGCACCAACCCCCTTACCCGAAGCATCACACTCCACCTCAAAGGTCTGAGTAAAATCTAGAAGGGCTAACACCGATCATGTAGTTAGGACTCTCTTCAAAGTATTGAATGATTCCAAAGCAGCGGAATTCCAATGAAACCCATCTTTCTTTGTCAATTCGGTGAGAGGCTTGGCTATCTTCCCATAATTCATAATAAACTTTCTGTAATAACCTGTCAATCCCAGGCATCCCCTCACTCCCTTCACATTATGGGGAATAGGCCAGTTCACCACACAAGACACCTTGACAGGATCCACTGCTACCCCTTGGGTAGAAATCACATGACCCAAATAAGCAACTGTCCTTGTCCCAAAGCTGCACTTCTGCCTGTTGACTACAAACTGATTGGCTTGTTAAACCACCAAGACATTTGCCAAGTGTAAAAGGTGAGTGTCCCAATCAGCACTATAAATAAGGATGTCATAAAAAAAAACCAGCACAAACCTCCAAAGTAAAAGCCTGAAAATGTCATTCATAACGGACTGAAAGGTGGCTGGGGCTTTTGTTAGCTCGAATGTCATCACGAGGAACTCGTAATGCCCATCATGCGTGTGGAAGGCTGTTTTATGAATGTCTTCCTCCTTGACGCGAATTTGATGATAACCCGATTTAAGGTCTAGTTTAGAAAAGACCCCAGCACCATTCAACTCATCTAACAATTCATCCACCATCGGAATAGGGTACTTGTCCGGTATGGTGACTCAATTGAGAGCCCTATAGTCCACACACATTCTCCAAGACGCATCTTTCTTCTTGACCAAGATTACCGGGCTAGCTTCATCTTGATCAAATCCAAAGTATTATGAACTTCAAAATATACTTCGGCTCTCGTGATCTATCCTACAGGATCTGACCCGTCAAACATGGGTAACTCTACCTTGCGGACGGACATCCTATATTCTTCCATGGTATCATCGGAGTGCTCCACTGGATGTGATTGCCCATGGCTTGGTTTCCTCACCCCACCAGTATGCGGCCCCCTTCCAGACGCATCTCCACTCCCTTGTCCTTCCTCTGGCCTCTTCCCTAGCATTTTACTCATTTCCAACAGCAAGGATCATTGCATTTCACCCATCGCCATTTGCATGGTGCCTGAATTTCCTCCACCCCTGCCTCCAAGCTAGCCATACGCGATTCCAATATGTCTACCCTGTCGGACATCTTCGGTGGCATCAAGGTGAGTTACTCAAACTTCGCTAGTCTTCTAAAACCAATGGTCGTCTCTCCCTCAATTGGTATCCGGCAGGTTAGACCAATGTTAGATCCTCTAGCTTGAATGACTAGAGATCTGAATACTATTGATAGGAAAATCAGTAAAAACACGGCTATTACAAGTAAACTGATGATCACTCACTAACCAGAGCAATGGCTGCTCCTCAGGGAAAGAATGTTTTCTTTCACTGTCACAATACTCATTCACTACTCGAATCCCCTCTCTCCTCACTACCCCTTCCTCTTAGCTATCCTTCGTACATTTTGCTATTCCTTGTGCCACCTCAGCCCATATTCTAACTAACTTTGACATCACCCTCTCTCTTTCTACATGAGTACACCCTCTATATCCTAGGCCTATTATTATTGCTATCATTGGCCCTAACAGGGACTAGGAAGGGGAAGAACTCATACAAGGAAAAAGAGGATTTTCCTTTGAGTCGTTTCGTGATTAGATCCTATGCAAAAATTGTCAAATATTAGCAGAGAAGAATAATTTCATTCTCATATTTCGTAGGTTACATCCTTAGTTTATATATACAACTGTCTATACTAAATATAGTAACAAATTCCCTAAGATATGGGGAAATCTGTATCTTATTCTAATCCCTAGAAATCAGGGATTTCTATGATTTCTATAACTATACAATCTTCTAAATAATACTACATAATCTGACACTCCCCCTTAAGTTGGTGAGTGGATATCTTCCATCCCTAGCTTGCCAATAATATCTTGAATCACTGTGCTTGTCAGACCCTTTGTAAGTACGTTTGCCAATTGATCCTTGGTTGACACAAATGGAGTGCATATTAAGCTACTGTCCAGTTTTTCCTTGATAAAGTGCCTATCAACTTCAATATGCTTTGTTCGATCATGTTAAACTGAGTTATATGCAATGTTGATAGCTGATTTGTTATCACAGTGCAACCTCATGGGTCCTTCCCATTTTATTCTTAAGTCATCTAGGATTATCTTCAGCCAAAGTAATTCACATATCCCCAACGCCATAGATCTGAATTCTAATTTTGCACTTGATCGTGCTGCTACATTCTACTTCTTACTTCTCCATGTTACAAGATTACCACCTAGGAGTGTACAGTAGCCAGATGTTGATCTTCTATCGACCAAAGACCCTGCATAATCTGCATCGGTATAATCCTCTAATGTCATACTGACTGTTTGTCGCTTCAACAGAATTCCTCTTCCTGGGCTGCCTTTCAAGTATTGCAGTATCCTATTTATTGCCTTGAGATGTGATTCCTTGGGATTGTGCATGAATTGACTAATCGTGCTCACTACAAATGCTATATCTGGTCTTGTGTGTGCCAGATATATCGACTTCCCAACAAGCTTCTAATATGATGCTTTATCTAACATGGGATCTTCTGGAGCATCACCTAATCCATGATTGAATTCAATCGGTGTCTCCACTAGTTTACAACCCAATTTTCTTGTTTCTTTCAACAAGTCAAGTACATACTTTTGTTGAGAGATGAAAATCCCTTGCTTTGATTGAGCTCCTTCAATGCCTAGGAAGTACTTCAACTTTCCTAGCTCTTTGATATCAAATTCCATCAAGAGACATTGCTTCAGATTTTTCATTTCTTCTACATCATTATCTGTCAGAGTGATATCATCTACATAAACTAGTAGTGCTGTGACTCCCCTAGAATTTGAGTTTCTAATGAATAACGTATGGTCTCCTTGACTCTGCTTATATCCCAGTGAAATCATCACACTAGCAAACCTCCTAAACCAAGCTCTTGGGGATTGTTTGATCCCATAAAGGGCTTTCTTCAGCTTGCATACCATTCCCTCTTTAGATTCAAATCCAGGAGGAACTTCCATGTAAATTTCCTCTTCTAGATCACCATGGAAGAACGCGTTCTTAACATCAAATTATTGCAGATTCCACTCAAAATTAGCAGCTAATGATAACAGTATCCGTACTGTGTTCATCTTAGCAACAGGGGCAAATGTCTCTAGATAATCGATGCCATAGGTTTGAGTGTACCCTTTGGCCACCAATCTTGCCTTATATCTTTCCATCGAGCCATCAACCTTATACTTTATGGTGAAAACCCACCCACACCCAACTAGTTTCTTCCTTCTCGGCAATTCCACTAACTCCCATGTCTTGTTCCTCTCAAGGGCCTCCATTTCAGTCTTCGTAGCATCCTCCCATTTTCTATCTCCTAATGCGTCAGTTAGATTTCTCGATGTCGGAATTGTATGGAGATTGGTTAGGAAAGCTCTATGTTTTTGGGACAGATTCTGATAAGACATGAAAAAGGATAGTGGGTGTTTTGTGCAGGTTCTTGTTCCTTTCCTTATTGCAATTGGTAGGTCTTCAGTACTTGTTTCTTTTGGTTCTCCTGCTGGTTCAAATGACTCAACCCTTGGCTCACCACCTAGTGTGATATTATCAGTTGGTTTGAGAGTGATTTCTAGAAATTGAGCAACAGCACGAATGGGAGACTGAACTTCTACTGGTTGAGAGATTGGTATCTTCCTCCTAGAATAAACTTGCAGTGGCTGCATGTTATCTTTATTTCCCTTATCTTTCATCATGTCAATAGATGTGGCTGACTTAATTGAGGGAGAAGTAGATTTAGGCGCGGTCATGGGTTGAGATTGAACAAAACTAGGATCAAGAAGAAACATATCCTTTGCTTTATCTTCACTCAAGGTCTCCCCTTGAAGATAGGTGTGCTGAAAAAAAGGTTCATTTTCAACAAAAGTAACATCATCTGAGATAAAAAAAATTTAGAAGGTGGATGAAAGCATTTATAACCTTTGTGTGGAGGAATATACAAAGCACGTGGATCTAATTTGCTCCTATTGTGAGAATGGATATGAACACACGCAACACAACCAAAGATTCGAGGTATCCGATTGTTTGAAACAAAAAAATTTGGGAAAAATTTTGTAAGAATATCAATTGGACTTTTGAACCCAAGGACCCGTGTTGGAAGTCGGTTAATAAGATGGGCAGCAGCTAATACAGCTTCACCCCAATATTATTTTGGAACATTTTTGTGAAACAACAATGCTCTAGTGATCTCTAGGAGACATTCATTTTTTTGCTCAGCTACACTGTTTTGTTGTGGGGTAGTAACACATGATGACTTGTGAATAATTCCTGTTTTATGGAAAAATGGAGAAAGGGTTTGATTGAAATAGTCCTTGGCATTGTCTAATCAAAATCTCTTAATTTTGTCATCAAACTGAGTATTGATCATGTTGTAGAAATTAGGAAAAACAGTACTAACATCAGATTTTTTTTAAGAGGTAAAGCCATATGACTCGGATACAATCATCAATAAATGAAACAAACCACCTAGCACCCGAACCATTTGGGATGGTACAAGGTCCCCAAATATCACCATGAATGAGAGAAAAAGGAACAAAGGTTTTGTTGTTGCTTATTGGAAATGAAGCACGTTTGTGCTTTGCAAGTTCACAATCATCACAATGAAATTTTTTTGACATAAGACCTTTAAATAACAAAGGAAATATCAACTTGAGAACTCTAAAAGATGTGACCTAAACGACGATGATGAAGCCAAATTTTATCTTGGTTTGACATGACAGATTCGGAAAAGAAAGATGTAGATAATGGTTTTCCAACTTCTAATATACTATGTTGTTTTTCCAAAAAATAGAGACTGCCTCTTTGACTAGACATCCAATCATCTTCTTCGTGCCTAGCTCCTGAAAGACACAATGTGAAGGAAAAAGAGCTATTGAATCTATGGTTAATTTTTGAATGGAAATAAAACTTACAAATAACTTTGGAACATGGAGGACATTTCTTAGTGTAAGGCCCTTGTTTATGTATATATATCCCCTTGACTAGCTATGGTGGTGATGGATCCACCAGCTATTATGATCTTTTTATGGCTACAGATGGGGTTATAAGAGATAAAATGTTTGGAGGAACAAGTCATATGATCAGTTGCTCTGGAATCAATTACCCACATAGGAGGAGAATTTCTTTCTGAGACATTAGTTTTAGAAGAAGAAAAAATACATGAAAACGCCAATGAACAAGTACCTGTTGAGGTTGGCTTCTCAAAGGACTCCACAAAGGTTTTTAGTTTCTTAACTTCTTCGGTATTAAACTCAAGGATAGGTTCTTTGGAATTTTCTTCGTTAGTTGACGAAGTGCTCACCATATGTGCTTGACTTCAGTCCTTCCCACTTCGATTGGGCTTGCCATGAAGTTTCCAACATTTCTCCCTGGTGTGCCGATGCTTCTTGCAATATGTGTAGAATAGGGATTCTTGGTTAAAAGGTTTGGATGAGTCTCCTCTAGTAACAACTGTAGGATTGTTTGCCTCCAATTCTGTGGCCTTGGTAATGAGTACAGAACCATCTCCTC
>JANVCL010000009.1:1428883-1448555 GCA_026546855.1 Erythroxylum incrassatum
AGATCTTAAACTTTTTCAACACAGATTCTTTACTTTAATGGAAGAAAATTTAGAACGTAGGATTTTGTCTCCAGCTGGCAAGTATTTATATTCCTGGTAATGACTGATTTTTTAATCTAACATGATATTTGTCATTTCCACGTTAACATGTTTTTCAGGTTCATCAGTGCCCTCAGCTTTTGTGTTGTGGATCATGCGAGAATTGCCTGCCCAAATGGCACTTTGTAGAAGTGTTGAGTCACATGAAGCAACTTTCATCAGTCATGTGGGTGAAGGAATGCAACAACATTCTGGACACTGGGTTACTTCAACAAGTTCAAAGAATCAGGTTTTCACATTTAAGAATTGGCATGGTGTAGCATACTATCATTTGATCTCTTTCAAAGATTGAATTTGAAATAGTGTTCGTATGTCTGTATTCAGATTTCTAAGTTGTTACCAAAATTGGACTTGAAACTAGTGTCATTGTCAAATTCCAGTGATGGTAACTAGAATTTTGACTCATAATGCCAGGATTAAGCCCCTAGTTCTGTGCATATGCTATATGGATTATTCTATGTAGTAGCCATTGTGATGAACAACTCATCCCACTTGGAGCATCTCAAAATGTAACTGCCCTATTAACTACATATTATTACTCATATGTGTGATATGCAAAATGCATTCTTAGGGAAGAAATATATAAGGAGAGCAGTTAGGAGCAGTAGTTATCTTATATTTACGTAGTAATTATCTTATTTAGGCAATAGTTATCTTATTTAAGAAGTCTCTTATTTTGAAAAGTTCATTTTTAGTAGAAGAATAAGTTAGTAGGTTCTTATTTTATTTTAGTTCCTATAAACTATAAATTCAATCTTAAGTCTATTTAAAGGGCATTAGGATCAATAAGAGGGCAGTCAAAATTTTTGTGAAAAATAATTGACAAAAAGTTTATCATATGTGAGTTTTCTAAGCCCCAACCATAGGGACTGTTAGATCCTCTAGCTTGAATGACTAGAGATCCGAATACTATTGATAGGAAAATCAGTAAAAACACGGGTATTACAAGTAAACTGATGATCACTCACCAACCAGAGCAATGGCTGCTCCTCAGGGAAAGAATGTTTTCTTTCACTGTCACAATACTCATTCACTACTCGAATCCCCTCTCCTCACTACCCCTTCCTCTTAGCTATCCTTCGTACATTCTGTTATTCCTTGTGCCACCTCAGCCCATATTCTAACTAACTCTGACATCACCCTCTCTCTTTCTACGTGAGTACACCCTCCATATCCTAGGCCTAGTATTATTGCTATTATTGGCCCTAACATTGCCCCCTCCTATAAGATCAGCCTTGTCCTCAAGGCTGAAATGAGGAAATTGGCTCCGAAGAACACATTCATCTTCCCAAGTAGCATTCTCGATAGGCTTGTCTTTCCACTGAACCAACCACTGCCGAATTGAGTGTCCCTCCTTGGAGATAACTCTCCTGGCTAAGACAGATTCGGGTTTCACCATATCCTCAACTTCGACCTCCATACCCTCTGGTAAGTTTGCTGCCACTGTGTAGTTGCCAACTGCTTTCTTCAATTGGGACACATGAAAAATGGGGTGGATCCTAGAATGTTGTGGAAGTTTAAGTTTGTAAGCAACTGCCCCCAACTTTTCCAGAATTTGGAAGGGTCCATAGTATCTGGCCGCTAACTTCTGATTAATTCTCCGGGCCACCGAAAGTTGTTTGTGAGGGCGGAGCTTTAGAAACACCCATTCTCCCACCATGAAGGATAAAGGAGTCCTCTTTCTATTGGCAAATTTCTTCATTTGATCTTGTGCTCGCTGAAGGTCATGTTTCAGCTGAAGTATAGCCACATCCCTATCCACCAATTCCCTTGCTACAGCCACCACTTTTGTTTCCCCTTGTGAAAACCAAACTAGTGTGGGAGGTTTTGTGCCATAAACCAATTCAAAAGGGGTGGAACCTGTGGATATTTGAAAAGTAGTGTTGTACCACAATTTAGCCCATGCAACCCAATAAGACCAATGTTTGGGCTGTTCGGAAGCAAAGCACCGCAAATAGGTTTCTAAACATCGATTGAGGACTTCGGTTTGCCCATCCGTCTCCAGATGATAGGATGAACTCATATTAAGCATAGTACCTTGAAGTCGGAATAATTCCCTCCAAAAGTAACTCACGAACAAGGGATCTCGATCACTTATGATCGATGAAGGAACTCCATGTAGACGGACTATCTCTTTTATAAATACTTCAGCCACACTCTTGGCGGTATAAGGATGTTTCAAAAGAATAAAGTGGCCGTATTTAGACAATCGATTCGCCACCACCAACACCGCTTCATATCCTTTAGATTTAGGAAGTCCCGTGATGAAATCCATGGAAAGATCTTCCCAAATTTGGTTAGGAATTGGTAGGGGTTGCAACAACCCGGTGAAGTTGCTGCATATTTTTACCGCTGACAGGTATCACAAGACTTAACATAGTCTTGAATAGACTTCTTCTTGCCAATCCAATAAAGATTTTGAGCAATCCTTCTATATGTGCGAAGGAAGCCTGAATGGCCCCCTATAGGTGAAGAGTGAAACTCCTTTAGAAATAAGGGAATAAGAGCAGATTGGGCTGAAATCACTAACCTCCCTTTGTATAAGAGGACGCCTTGGTGCCACAAAAACCCTTCTTTGCAGCTGGGTTTTGTTGCAATTCCCGAATAATATCACTGAGCACCGGATCCTTGCTAACCTCCTGCTGAAGAATGTGATGATCAGCCCACAATGGATGTGACAAAATGCTTCCCAATTCAGCCTCTTGAGTCTTGACCGATTCTTGACAAGGCATCAGCAACCTTGTTTTTTGGTCCAGGTTTATAAATTACCTCAAAGTGATACCCAAGTAGCTTAGCCATCCAACATTGTTGGTTTGTAGTGGAAACTCTTTGTTGTAGCAAGTGTCGAAGACTTTTCTGATCCGAATAAACAACAAATGGTCTGCCTAACAAGTAATGGCTCCAATGGTGTACTGCCAAAACCAATGCCATCAATTCCTTCTCATAAGCTGATTTGGAAAGATTACCCTCAGATAAGGCCTTACTAAAATAAGCAATCGGTCTTCTATTTTGCATTAATACCGCACCAACCCCTTTGCCCGAAGCATCACACTCCACTTCAAAAATCTGGGTAAAGTTTGGAAGAGCTAGCACAGGTGATGTAGTTAGGACCCTCTTCAAGGTGTTAAATGACTCCAAAGCCACCGAGTTCCAATGAAACCCATCTTTCTTGGTCAATTCGGTGAGAGGCTTGGCTATCTTTCCATAATTCAGAATAAACTTTCTGTAATAACTTGTCAATCCCAGGAATCCCCTCACTCCCTTCACATTATGAGGAACAGGCTAGTTCACCGCACAAGACACTTTGGCAGGATCCATTGCTACACCTTGGGCAGAAATCACATGGCCCAAATAAGCAACTGTCCTTGTTCCAAAGTTGCACTTCTGCCTGTTAACTACAAATTGATTGGCTTGTAAGACCTCCAAGACATTTGTCAAACGTAAAAGGTGAGTGTCCCAATCAGCACTATAAATGAGGATGTCATAAAAAAAAACTAGCACAAACCTCCTAAGGAAAGGCCTAAAAATGTCATTCATAACGGACTGAAAAGTGGTTGGAGCGTTGGTTAGTCCGAATGGCATCACGAGATACTCGTAGTGCCCATCATACGTGCGGAAGGCTGTTTTATGAGTGTTTTCCCCCTTAACCCGAATTTGATGATAACCCGATTTAAGGTCTAGCTTTGAAAAGAACCCGACACCATTCAACTCATCTAACAATTCATCCACCACCGGAATAGGGTACTGGTCCGGTATGGTGACCTGATTGAGTGCCCTATAATCCACACACATTGTCCAAGAAGCATCTTTCTTCTTGACCAAGATTACTGGGCTGGAATAGGCACTAGAGCTTGGGCGGATAATTCCCATCAATAACATTTGCTGCACCTGTCTTTCTATCTCATCCTTGTGATGATGAGGGTATTTGTAGGGTCTCACACTAATAGGGCCTTGTCCTTGTTGCAACACAATGGCATGGGAATGATTCCGTTCAGGAGGCAGCCCTTGCACTTCTAAAAAAACTTCCGAGAACTTATCTAGCACCTGGTTCAGCTCCTGATCCTCTTTGCTAGTAAGTTGCATCTGCTGTTTTGCTCCTAAGTGTTCCCCTTCCACCGACACAAATTCACCCCCTATGCTAGCTAGAAGACCATGCAAGCTCACGGAATCTGCCAAATACATACTGCCCCTTTGTTGAGTGGACTGAAATCCTGCATTCCCTTGTAACTGAACATGTTGCCCCTCATGTTGAAACTGCATCGACACCTCCTTCCAATCCACTACTACTTTTCCTAGAGTTTGTAACCAAGCCACCCCGAGGATCACATCCATTCCGCCCAAGTTCAAGACATACGCATCAATCTTCCACTCTAGGTCTCCCATCCGAATAGGAATTTTCAAACACTTCCCTTGAGTAGTGACCCTATGGCCATCTCCCAGTTTAATTCCCAACACCTTGCTTGTCTCCACCGTCAGCCCCAACCCACTAACCAATTCAGGGGAAATAAAATTATGGCTTGCCCCGCTGTCCACTAAGATCACAATCGGAACCCCTTGTAATTGTCCGGCCAACTGCATAGTTTTTGCCTCCGGCATCACTGTCCCATTCACCCCAAACACCCCCATTGTTCTGCATTCCAAAGCCATTTCAGCCTCCTCCTCAACATCGGCTTCTAGGGCGACGATTTCTCCATTTTCATCCAAAGTCTCATTGTCATCCAAGATTAACAACCTCAACTGTTTCTCAGTACATTGATGAAGGGGATGGAACCGCTCCCTGCATCTGAAACATAGACCTTTTGCTTTTCGGTCCATGAGTTCGTGGTACGACAAATGCCGCACCCCCTGTTTCTCTCCATCGGTCCCCGCCTGTCACCCTCGGTTCGTCTGGTGGAAGTCGCCGTGGGTGGAGCAACCGTCCTCCGCTGCGCCAGGAACTTAGATGGAGCCCCAGAGAGGTCACAATCTCTCCTCGATCCGACGCCACTCTCAAATCTCCCTTGACCCGTCGGGTTTGGAGGCTTCGAGTCGCGCTGGGTTGGGTTGATCTAGAAGTTGCCCCTAAAAGGGCTCCTTCGGTGCAGAGACCACAGACGCATGCGAGAGCCAACGCCATCGATGCCCCCGATCTCGCCATTCACCTCATCCTCCACTGCCCTCGCTATCTTCATCAGCTGATACCTATTGGCAAGTCTGAACGTACGTACCCTTCTTCTAATATCCTCTCATAGCCCACTCATGAAATACCCCAAGAACTGCTCCTCTGGTAATCGTCCCACTTGCGACGAGATAAATTCGAAAGCCTCAATATATTTTTCCACCGACTCCATTTGCTTCAAATCTGACAACTCCTCAAAAGGATTATCAAACCTTCTTCCTCCATAACAATCGATAAGGGCTCGCTTAAACCTCTCCCAGTCCAACTCTGCCTCGGTCTCCTGCAGAAGGTTGAACCAATGGATGGTGGAACCTTCCATGCTCAGAAGGGCTAGCTTCAGCTTAATCGGGTCCGAAGTATTATGAACTTCAAAATATACTTCGGCTCTCGTGATCCACCCTACAGGGTCTGATCCATCAAAAATGGGTAGCTCTACCTCGGATGGACATCCTATATTCTTCCATGGTATCATCGGAGTGCTCCATCGGATGTGATTGCCCATGGCTTGGGTTCCTCACCCCACCAGTATTCGGCCCCCTTCTTCACGCATCTCCACTCCCCTGTCCTTCCTCCGGCCTCTTCCCCAGCATTTTACTCATTTCCAGCAGCAAGGATCGCTGCATTTCCCCCATTGCCATTCGCATGGATGCCTGAATTTCCTCCACCTCAGCCTCCAAGTTAGCCATACGAGATTCCAATACGTCTACCTGTCAGACATCTTCGGTGGCATCAAGGTAAGTTGCTCAAACTTCGCTAGTCTTCTAAAACCAAAGGATCATCTCTCCCACAATTGGTATCTGGCAGGTCGGACCAATGTTAAAAACTCTAGCTTAAGAGGCTAGAGATCCGTGTAGTATTGATAGTAAATCAGTGGAAATACTGCTATTACAAGTGAAACCGATGATCACTCACTAACCAGAGCAAGAGTTTCTCCTCAGGGAAAGAATATCTTCTTTCACTGTTACAATACACTCCTTACTTCCTCAATGCCTCTCTCCTCTCTCTCCCCTCCTATTAGCTGCCCCTCGTACATTTTGTTATTCCTTGTGCCACCTCAGCCCAATTCTAACTAACTCTGACATCGCCCTCTTCATTCGTCACAGCCCCCTCTTTCTTTTTACGTGAATACACCCTCCATATCCTAGGCTTAGTATCATTGCTATCATTGGCCCTAACAGGTGGCTTTGAGAAGTACTGTAGGCTTCCATGGGGAAGAGAGAATAGTGGTAATTAGATAAATAGAACCCCTCATTGGCATTTGAAAACCTACATCATATGAAGTATTACTACCATTTCTTCCTAAGCTTTCATCTTGCTTTCAGTAGCAGCTATCATACTGCTGAAATAATAAGCTTTAGGTTGCATAAAATATGCACATAGTCGCTAAAGTTATATGAGCACGTTCCTGAATTATATAATACCATATCACTTTACATCTTTCCTTTCAATGCATTGAATTATGAGTTCATTTAAGTTCTCGAGTTATTATATGAAAATAGTACAACTCACCCTTAAGATTTTCCTAAAAATTTAAGTAAACTCCTAACAATTTGACATTTGCAGGTCAACCCTAAATGTTATTATATATTGACAAAACAAGACTTATTTAGACAGATCTTAGTAATAGCATCAGAACAAATTTTTATAAGGGCTTACTTATACTACTTCAGGGGTGCATTACTGAATTTTAATGTATTAAAGGGCTAATTTGCGAGTGTTTGGTAATGATAATCTAATATGTTAATGTCAAAATATTAGGTACTTATCCGTTAAAGATTAGAAATGTTAAAAGCTTATTCATATCTTTTGCTTATAAAAGGATCTGCCCAAGATATAACATTTTAATTTTGAAATCAAATGTGTCGTGATGATTTGAAAATTTTGTTTAATAGGTACTGCTAATGAGTGAAGTTTTGTTCTATTAGAGAGTGTTATCAAACAGCTTGATTATGCTACTAAAACATAGTCCACTCATATTTAACTGAATATTTTAGCATGTCAATTTCAGGCAATTTCATACACCATTATGAGGTATAGAAAGCTAAAAGCTGCTTATTTAAAACATCATTACAATTATTCTACGTCAGATGAGATGCCTTTGCTTTTGGAGGCATGGAGGCCAATTTCAATTGGATACAAGAGACGGTAAATAGTTCTTTTAGTTCTAGCTATTAGTGCTTTATTCATTAAATTATGTTGATGCTTATTCAATGGATTATTTTGATAAAATTAAAGATTATTACTATTGATTCATTTGAGGTTATTCTATGGATTGGTTGGAGTTTGGTTGATCATGCTGCTGCAAACAAAAAAATGGCTTTTGAAATTTCAAGCAAGCACTGGCTCAAACTGCATTTGATTTTTCAGGTGGTGGGATTGCATTTCATTGCCAGATGATGTTGATTGCTCTGATGAATCTGCTTTTAGGATGGAAATACGGGAACTTGCATTTGCAGTAAGATTTTGGAATGCATATAATGATATTGTCTGTTAAGTGCTCCTGTCAGTATGGTCATAAATGGGTCATTAACTATGATTTAATGAGATGATATGATGTTAAATCATGCAAAATTGGTTATCTTGTGCAGTATTGCAACTTACATCAACTTTTCCATCTGTGATATGCACTTTGGGAGTTGCTCAACAAACCTATATCTTCTTTTCTCATCTTCTGAGTCCAGCAGAGTACTTTTACAATTCCAACAATTGAAGTAATTGAACAACAATTTTTCATCAACAGCTTCAATTACTAGTTAAGATATGAATGCTTCAAGCATGCTAATAAAATTAGGCTTTTCAATTGCATTTTTATTCATAGGTGAGTTTCAATGTTGAATGGCCATGTAATTGAAATTTCATCATTTTAAAAAATATATCTGCTAATTGTAGCTCATTTTAAAGATGTGGTTTATCAATCCTACCATATGCTTCTTCTTGTAATGCATCTTCGGTGAAACTGAATGCATGTTCCTATTACTTTCTAGAAAAAATTTCTAGGCCCCGTTGTCCTAAATGACAATTTTGACTTTGCAGTCATTGCAACTTCTGAAGGATGCTATCTTTGACAAAGAGTGTGAGCCATGTATCCATTCCCCAGTCTTAATTCAAGTGATGAATACTTTTGAGAAGATATATCATTTTACGCCATATCTTTTATTTATTTATTTATTTTTGAAATCCTTGACATTTTAAAGTATTCTCTCTTGAGATCTATGGGAATATCATTGGCATGTTTGAGCTAAATAATCTGTAAGCTTCCCAATTTTAAGAGCAAAGTTTCTGTAATACTTTGAAGAACTTAGAATAGTATCGTATCTTGTAGATTTGCAAAGACGTGATAATATTTTGAAATTCAAAATTTTCAGTGATCTGGTTGTGGAATCTCCAGTGGAGGACTATTTTCTTTACATTGATGATCTACCACATCCTGACAAGGTTAGGAAATTGTCATTCTCGGTTTCTGACATTTTGAAAATTTAAAGTTTTGGTGCTTTTCCACGTTATTTGTGGCAGAAAAAGGCTGAGGAAATTACTCAACCACTTTTGGATGCACTTGGAGATGACTATTCAGTTTGTTGCCAAGGTATGATTACTAGTGGACCCTGCTTTGTCAGTGAAGCTAAAGATTTTTTTTTTGTCATGTTCAATCATCAAGTTCCCTAAACATTTATGTTACATTTTTCTCATAATGCTACTAGTTTAGTGATATTTGTTCAAGCGAATAGAATAGCCAAAGGCTTGACTTCTCATAAGATGTTTATGTAGCAGAAGACAATTATGATGTGCTTGTAAATGGAACTATTTACTGATGCCATCCTCGAGTCTGTTGGCATCCTTATATGATCAGGAGCTTAACTACTAAGTAAAAGCGTTCTTCTCATCCAATTGTAGGTCTTAATTTTGTCCAGCGAGTACACAGAGAGAGGATAGCATTTGCACTAGCAGTGACACATTGTACTTTGAACTGAAATATTTAATACAAAGTTGGAATTAAACCTTTAGTTTCTTCAATCTAGTATCTAACCTGGCAGTCTTCAAACATCTATACATTCTGAAAGTGTAACGAGACGATTAAAATGTCCCATTCCTGAAATGCAAATTTAAACATAATTCTTTGAGCTATGACTATTTTAAGTTAGTTAAATTAAATGAAGACCTCCTATGCCATCCTTGTTATCTGAAAAACAACGGGAGGTCTGAATTTCATTCTAGAGTTTCTTGTAGTTCCTTTTGTCCATATTTTACCATACAATTTATAATTCATTCTAATTTCATATTTTCAATAAATTCTTTTAAACAGAAAAGGTAAAAGTGAGAGTTAAATTGCTGACAGATATGTAGAAAATGACTTATTTTGCTGAATATCAAGTTATAGGGACCTATTGGGCTAAATTCAGTAAGGAAGCTTTTCAAGAAACAGCTAAACCAAAGTGGCTTAATTTAATTGATTCTTTATGTTACTCTTTCGCATATCGTATGGTGCACTTTAAATGGATGGATTGTCATCTTGTGCATAAGACAATTATTTTTAGTTTGTTTATTCTTTCCCTTCAGAAAGTTATTTGAGGGTATTTTTGTTTTCTCTTGATACATCCTTAAGCCCTTTTGTTTGTTTCATATATAAGTTAGTTGCTTGATGATCAGAGTATTGATCTTCAATTTTTTCCAAGGTACGGCATTCTATCCACTACAAAGCTGCATGAATCATTCCTGTTGCCCAAATGCAAAAGCTTTCAAAAGGGAAGAGGTATATTTAAAGAATGCTCCCACGTAAGGTGCTCTTTTGGATTCTGCCAAGAGCCGTTCATTTTCCCTTCACCAAAATGTGGGGCAGATTGCTGATAAAGTGCAGAGTGTTTATATTATTTCATGATTATGATATTCTAATTTCGTATTTTTCTCCATTGTAGGATAGAGATGGCCAAGCAACTATAATCACTGTCAGACCCATTTCCAGGGGAGAAGAGGTTATTTGATCAAATCTTGTATCTGATTCTTAGTCCTGTATATTAATTACCAGCAAAAGAAGAGCTTGACTATGCATATATACGTGATATCAGAATGGGCTGTAACTGGTCTTTTCAGGTTACCATTTCATACATAGATAATGATCTTCCATTTGAAGAGAGGCAAGCATTGCTTGCAGATTATGGGTTCAGATGCAGTTGTGCCAGATGCTTGGAAGAAGGATCAAGATAGTTGTGAAGAACAATGAGAAGCACTGGAAACAATAACGCAAAACATAGAATTTCAAGCTTTGCTGACTGTATCACGGCCTATCACTTCGAATTTGTTATAAGTATTAACAATTTAGCAGGATTGATAAGCATTGGTAAGAAGTTGAAGTTGCACCGAATTCAGGCACTCTGGGGCATAGTGCCTGATTCACATATCCTGACTATGTCACCTGTAATGGATTCCAATTTTTATCGGTAAAACCCTGTAATTAATTGCTTGGAAATTTTGATGTGTTAGACGACCGCAATTACATATTTATGAACAAACACATTTTAATAAAGTGGAGAATTGTCTCTCAATTGATGCATGGATGAGATCGAAAATATTTAGTCTTTTGCAATTCCAAAAGTAATTAGTTTCAACTTAGATTATGTATCAAGCTAAATGGATATGAGATTAGCCTAATTATAAATATATCAATATTGGAGAAATGTGTTTTAAGAAAATAAAGTTACTTTCAAGAATATTATTATAAAATAAATGTGAGAAGTTAAATATGATAATTATGAGATTTAGAGTATATAAACCCAAGTAGCATTGTAAGAGGAAGAGGCTCTAGAACCATAATGAGACTGACTACTGACTGAAATTCTTGAAGAGGGCCAAAAAAACTCAATATAAGATGAAACAATGATGCATGATTTGTGAAAGAGAGAGAACTCTTTAGTCCTATTATATTGCTAAGTAGTATGAATAATAACATCATATGAGAGTTTAAGAGATATGAAAAGGACATATGGTCTACTTTTTGTTGAAATTTAGTCTTCTAAATTATTTGATACTTTTACAAATACAAAGTCATTTGGGAAAATGTCGTATATAATTATCAAGTGGAGGATACCAGCCATGATTTATCATATAAACAGTAAGTGCAAATGATTATATGATCATTCCCTAATTAGGGGCATAGGTACAACTCATATATGATAAGGATATTATAATGATAAAGAATGTCATAGAGACATCTATTTTCAAAAGTACAAACTCTTATATTTTTAAACTAAATAAGTGCATATGGCTAGATTTGGCTCTCAAAGTGCTAAATAAATGAAGAGGAAGTAATACAGTGCAACTAACCGAAAAAGATGTTATAATTATGACATATAGGCGAATATAAAGAACTTGAGAAAGTATAATAGTTTACGAAAAAAAGATAGGAAAAACAAATTTAAATAATATGTCAAAGTCACAATTTACATATTGATGCATAAATTATCAATATCTTTTATATTGTAGTTCATAATGCAAGGTAAATATGGTCATATCATCAATATCATTAATGACTGTAATTTTGAAAGTCCTAAGATATGTGTTATGACATTTTGGGCATCATTTGTAATTGGACATCTTTGATTATTTGAGGGATATTATTATGCGGAATATTCTATCTTATATGGGAGATGATGTTTATTTGGGATAAAAATCCTAGTCATGATAGGATTTAATTGAAATCAAATCACCATATCTTGACTAAGATAAGATGTAGAGTTTTAGTGATTTTCAGACTCTTTTTGACAGCCTATTTTGGAGATAATGGCTATCTAAGGTAGCTGATTTTTTTTGTGATTTTATCTATACTAGACAACTGATTTTATCTGCCTAGAGCCTGAATTTTCAAGGTTGATTTGTGAGGGAAAAAGCTACACAACATGGTGACTTGATAGCTGGAATTTCGTTGATCAAAAACTATTTTTTGTGAGCTGATATTTGTGTGATCATGTCCATATTTTTCAAGTGTTTTTCTCTAAGGACTATGTGACTTTTCTAGGCTATCTTCATTATTGTTTATGTGGTGAAAAGCTCCAACAATTTTTGTGTAGTTGCAACTCTTGTGTTTATGACGTTTCGTGATGAAACATTTTTTGATTTGAGGCATTATCTGGCTATTCTACATTGGATATTCCAGTGACAATATTGAATGTGTACAATAGATTTATTGATGGACAACTTCCTAATCATTCATTGAAAAGCCACATTGTTAGGGGAGTTGTTTTCTTTTCTCAAGTGTCTTTGTTTATGTCCTTATTGCTTCAATCACTTGAGTTGTTTTATTTTCTCCTTTTTATTATCGAACATTGTTGAGAAAATCTTCTGTTGAGATTAGCAAGAGTTGGTTATGTTATTAGGTGAGATTTACTTTCATGGGTAGTAAGGACAAGGGACAACGTCAAGGTTAGGGTGAGCTGGCTCAGGCCCCAAATTCGCAGGTAAGGTGTGCTGAATCGCGTTACCAAATCTCGAGTGTTGATTTTCTTAATTTGTTTTTATTTTTCTATTTTTGTTTGTGTTAGAAAATTTACAGTTGCTAACATAATTGCTTTATATCAAACAACCACAAATACAATTCATAGTAAATGCAACTAAAATAGAATTTTTGCGAAACTACTTCCTTTCAGATTTTCAATTAGTATCCGAGCGAGATGCACTGAATCAGAACTTGGTACGTCAAGTTGGTGTAGATTCGTGTTTCTTAAAGACGGTTGTAAGAGAAGGGCCATCAGTCATTAGGCCTCTGTTACTATATGGTTTGAATTACTCTGCTTAGAAATCAAGAATGAAAGTATTCATTCAAGCACAAGGAACTATGGTATGGAATTTGGTGTTGAATGGCCAGACACATCCAATGATGATTTATGAAAAGAATGAAGCAGTACTTAAAGAGCCATCTGAATGGACAAGAGCAAAAGAAGAGGGAGTTCTTGGCAATTCTCATGCATTGCATGCAATCTTCAATGTTGTTGATGAAGGACGCTTTAGTATGATTTCTGCAGATGAATCAACAAAAGAAGCATAAGTCACATTACAAACAATACATAAGGGATCAAAATTAGTGATAACTTTGTAACTTCAGATATTGGCCGCTAGATTTGAAGAGGTTAAGATGGATGAAAGCGATACTATTGGAGACTTCCATGAGAGGTTGCATGATATTGCTAACTAAGCACATCAACTTGGGAAGAAGTATTCGAATATGAAACTTGTCAAGAAAACTTTGAGATCACTACCTTCGAGAATCATATCAAAAATTGCAACCATCAAAGAAGCTCATGATATCAATGAATTATCTTTATATAAGGTAGTTGGCATTCTTACAGACTTTGAGATGAATTTGTTAAGAGATAAGGGTGAGAAGAACAAAGGATTGGCATTACAAGTCAAGGTTGGTAAAACTGTGAATGATTTAGGTGATAGATTTGATGAGGATGAAGATATGATGTTATTGATAAGAAATTTCAACAAACGGCTAAGGAAGGTGAAGAAAGATATACTTGAGTTCAAACAAAATAGTGGGAGTTCTTCTAACAATAACTTTAAACAACAAACAAAAGCAAAGAAGATATAATATCATGAATGTCAAGGTTTCAGACATATACAAGCAGAATGTGCTAACACTCTTAAAAGGAGAAAAAGGGAAGTTTTACACTAATACTTGGAGTGAAAACGAATATGAAAGGGAGTACAACAACCAAAAAAATATTGTGAGTAATCATGCTATGTTGGCTGTTTTAAACAACAAAAGTCCAGTTGTTTCCTTAGTAGCAACCAGTGAAGAAACTGAGGACAAAAATACATAGTTTCAATTATAAACTCAAATTTAGATTGTGAAAGCAATGACAACGACTCAGAATTCAAAAAGAAAGACATCTACAAGGTCTATGAATTAATGTATGAAAAATGGGTGCAAATATGTAAGAAGAATGAGAATTTAAAGAAGGAAAATTCTAGCATGAATAATATCATTCAAGATCTAGAGAAGAAGTTGTTGCCTACAAAAGATGAACTTGATGAAACAAAATTGAAGTTAGTTAGTACTTAAAAAGGAATAAGGATGTTAAATGGAGGTACTGAAAAGTTAGAACAGTTGCTGGGAATTGGTAAAATCAAAGGAGATGTTCAAGGTGTTGGTTATAAAGGTAAATGTTCTAAGTTGAATAATGGGAAAAATGGTGAAACTAAATTTGTTAAAAGAGAAACTTCAAAAAGGAACCGAAATTTTATGCCTACATGTCACTTTTGTGAGGTAAACAGACACATAAGACTGAATTGTTACAAGTTGTTACAAATAATATTTTACAAGGCTCAAAACCAAAAATCTAGACATTCTTTGATGAACTTTCAGTAGCAACCAACGTTACCAAAGAATACTTGGTTTAGAAAGGGTGAAAGAAGCTACTTGATGGATTTTCAAAGTTGTATGGATGGCCACGTTACTTTTGGAGATGGAAAGAAGGCTACAGTTATTGAAAGAGGGACCCTTTGTATGGATGATCTAACAACAAACTTGGTGGTATAAGAAACCCTTCAAAATCAGCCTAAAAAATCGTAACTAAGACGCAACAAAGCTAAGATCAGAAATTGTCTAGATTTACAGTTAGTTATTGTTGGAAAAAAAAGACTGTCTAGACAGAGGACAAGTTGGTTGCTTTGAAGGAAGAAACTAAGCAGATAATTGATGACAAACACAATATGACAAGGAATAAGGCCAGATTTGAATTTCTTCGAGGGGCACAGGAACTATGTGCTTTACACTTTTGAAGTATATTGATGTTGTTTATTTAAAAGAAAAGGGAGCATGCAGGAATTAACATCTAGACTTTTTGAGTTTTCTATTTATGGGTTTTCTAAGGTTTAGGTGTTTGGTGTGTGTCTGGCTTTTCCTTACTTATTGAATAGCATATTTGATGTGTAAATGAGCCTCTACTTGATGATTTGAGAGTTTTGCTTATGGATTTTGATTTACTAAATTATGTTGAGAAAATGTTGATACTTGGTTGAAGATTTGTAGGAAAATTCAGGTTTTCAATGACTTGAGTTTTTAAATTTTTATCTTATTTTCTCTCTATAGTGTGGGCTATATGAGTTTGGGCAATATGCGTTCACTGGAAACAGAATGTGCTGCTACAACTCTTATGTATCATCTTCAAAAGAGGGATGTTTTATTTGGAGTTGAGAAACCTGGAAAGGTTTCTTTTGCAGAGTCCCTCATTGACAATGGTGATGCAATCACGACCTAGGTGAAGAATGTATTTATTAATGGTCTACCTGCTCAGCCTAACAATGATGGAACACTCTGGCTCCAACCGAGTTTGTTTCTGATCACCCTATAAATTTAGCTGAGTATAAACAATTTAATTTGGATGCTTTGTTGACTAAAAGGAATTGTTGCATGCTTCCTTATTGCCACGACATTTTGATGTTGAGTTGGAGTGAGAATTTTATTATGATTTTGGATAAGGGAGTGATGGATGATACAACTTTATGCTTTCATATGATTTATGTGAGGAGAAGATTGATTAAGTTTGATTATGATTCGTTGAATGCATTTTTGGGGTTTATGAATTTAACCAGTCGTATGCAGACGGCTTTGATATGAGTAACAATATGTTGGCTAGTGTTTTGACTGATGGTAAATTTTCATCTTGGCCTTATGTTACTACACTATATGCTTATGATTCTTCCGCTGCATCTACTGCTAATTTTTATGCCTCTTTATTCGCTGAGATTGATCGCATTAAAGACATTCTTCATTTTGGCATTGTTTTGTCCTAAAGGGGAGATATATGATTGTTTATTTTCATCTGATACTTGCAGAGGAGGAAGAAGGTGAAGACTTGCCTGACAAGCCCATAAGGAGGAGGTTGTGGTTGATGATGAGGGCGCAATGCATGTTTCTAATGGATGGATAACTGCCTCAAACGATGTTGAAATAGATAATCAAATAGTCCTCACTGAGGACAAGAAGTACCATCCGACTGCAGAAGAGGTTATTGGTGAAGATGTTGAGGCATTGGTAATGGATGAGGATGAGCAGCCCCTTGAACAACCAATAATTAAACCTATTAGGAGCCTCAAATTCGAGGATGGGGTTAAGGATTCCTCATCCTATTTTTTGACTCTGTTCATAACTTTATTTTCAATAATCAAGCTTATGTTCTAATTGTTTCATATTTTTTGATAGAAAAATCATTTATTAGGTTTGCAAAAATTGTACTTGAAGATATCTTTCGACATTGTTCAACAATTAATGGATGTCAAGATAGATCTCTCGCTTGATGTGGAAAGAAATCAAGCAAAGTTTAATGCTACATAAGCATATAAATTAATATTAACTGGAAAGAGGTAGCATTTACTGGCTCTCATTCATTTTTATGTGTCACATTTTGAAGCTTTAAGTTGGCCTTTCGGTGTACATGTTATATTTTATCGTCTTCTTTTTTGTAAATCAAAATATTAAAGAAAAGCCTTCATTTTCCTTTTATTTTTTAATTGGAATTTAAATTCTCGATATTCATCATATTCTTGAGATGTTTGACTGGCAGAGAATAGAGACCTCAAAATTTTCTAGATTGTATTGTTTATCTCTGGGAGTATGATGTTCCTTATCATGTTTGTTTTGCCGCAGATAATGGTAAGTTTCCTTATGAAATGGTGTTGTTTTGGACATATTTAGCCACACATATGTGTGATGACTATCCATAATTTTATTTTATCACAAAAATGACATGTGTTTTAGGTTTTTAATTTCATTATTCTTTTTGATTCTTAAAGTTATTACTCAATTAAATCTTTAGTGTGTGACCTATGATTGTTCAACATTTAAGGTTAACTAAACCACATTTTTGTTAACTTAACTACGTCTAAGGAAAGATAGGAAATAAATCCAATAAAAGTATAAATTGATTTATGATTGTATCAATGATCATTTTATGATTCCAAAGGTGGATGTGAACTCAAACTAAGGTTTATTTTTATTCATTTCTTTATATTTTAACTTACACTATTTCCTAATTATATTTTTATATTATTTCATTATAACCAACCCCCTCCCCCCTCTTTTTTGTGTTCATAATGCAAAAAATACGGTTAGGTTCTCTATGTGGGGTTGACTATTACTCACACCGGTACATAGGTTCTTAAAAGTAATAACTATAATTTTTTGGTGCAGGCAATAACACACCAAATTAAAGCTGTTATTGAGAAGTTATTTTTATCCAATTTTGTGTTTTATTCTATTTTTAATGTTTTTTACGTATCTTTTCCTCTTTAATTATGTATACTTGTTATTTGATACTATAATCAAGGTGAATTGAAGTTTAATTCAAAAATAGGAATAACCTTATGTTAGTTAAGGAAAGAAGCTAAAAAGAAATTGCAAGAGGACAGTTGATCTCCTAATTTCTTATTTAATAGTGACTCCAAGTTAGAAGGATAAAAACTTGTGGTTGGATATTAAACTTTAAAGGAGTTGACTATGCTTAAGCTAAATCAATGGCCTTTGTGCATTAAATTTCTAACTTTAAATGTTGATTTTGAATTAAAATGAAGACTAATTCATTTATTGTGTACTTTCATAATCTTATCAGTGAAGGTTCAAGTAAACATGTGAAGGAATTCCATATAGTATACTCAAGTATTAAGACATAACAAATAACTGATGAGCATATTAAGTTAAGATTATTTTTCTTTTCTTTGGGAGAACTTGCTAAAGATTCATTGAACTAATTTCCATCATATTTAATCAATTCATGGACTGAGATGCAACGTAAGTTTCTAGAGAAATATTACTTAAATCCTATGCTACAAATATAAGAAAAGATTTATGTGGCATAAGGCAGTGCAAAAGAGAGACTCTCTTTAAGTATTGTGAGTGATATAAAAATCTTAATGCAAGCTTCCCAAATCATCATATTAGTGACCAACTTTTGATTTAATAATTTTATGAAAGAGTTGCTGCAAGTGGAGAAGAATATAGTAGATATTGTAAGTAAGGAGCATCAGTAGACAAACCCCTTAAGACTGTCAAAGATTATTCTAATGCATAGCCTTAAAGGATAGTTAAATATGTTACTTCTATAGGGAAATGAAATAATGTTTCAAACTATTTTTTCATTTTGAATATAGATGATGATTCTTCCCTTTATACCTATTTTCTTAGGAAGACCATTCCTAATCATTGGTTGAACCAAAATAGATGTGCATAATGGTACCATCACAATGGAGTTTAATGGTGAAGTAATTCATTTTTTAAGATTTTTAAAGCCATGAAATATCCTTATGATATTCATTTTATTTTTACTATAACTATTGTTGACTTTGATGATTCTATAGTGTAGGAAGTCTTTGAGTTAAATGATAAGTGATCACCCAAATCTGTAAGTGTACAAAATCAGATGTAATAAGTTTAAACCAATAGTGATATTAATCCTATCAAAGCAGTGAAACTAAAATAACCAAATTGTTATAAAAAGTAATAATTTACTAAACTAATGAAATTAAGGTGATTAACTATCAAAAGGAAATAAATATACATAATATGTTAAGGTTTTGGTTCATTTGTGAAGAATTTCAACAATCAAATAGTATTAATTTTCAAGGTTGAATAATTTAAGATATCCATATCCTCTCTTAAGATTACATAACTATATCTAACTGAGCAATTACCACCTCTCATTGCATAACCTAATTAAATTAATTAAAAGCAATTAATCTATTATTTATTACAATATTCTAGGATATCTCTTTAAACATCTTTGAGTTTGAATTGATCTCCCATGTATTTGATAAAGTTGTTCTACACTATGATATTTCTAATTAACTTTGATTTCTCCTTAATCAGACAACTATGGAGAGTGCTACAGTCAAATCTAGAATTTTACCTTTAATTATCACCCATAACTCAATGAACCACATATGAGAAAATATCATATAATTCACATAAAACATGCTAAAAAATGTTAAATTGTAAGCTAATTTAGCTATTATAAACATGCAAAATATATGTCAAATTCCTCCATACTTGACGCATTGGTTGTCTTAAATCAATTGATAAAAAGAAAAATTAACTAACTAGACTAAAATAATTAGCACAAGAAATAACTCCACTTTCATAAGTATATGGTGGTATTTAACAAAAGCCATAAACCTTTGAACTCCTAGGTGTCCCTAGTAGTAGAGAAGTTATAGTCTCCCGATAATTTACCAAAAGAATACCTACAAACATTGGCTTACACACATTAGTTAATCTAATTATTAATATAGTTAATTATGAAAATTTTCAAACTTTACTCAATTTTGTAAGACTAGCCCAAACTTTAAAAAGTAGAACTAAAATGTTCTAACTTTTATTTTTTAGCAAAAATAACTTAACGTTAAGTTCTCTATTAATGTAGATGATAT